>WTSP01003585.1:0-22534 GCA_025331215.1 Actenoides lindsayi
GGTGGGGCGGACGGGGGGGGGGATCAAGGCGGCCGGGGCTGACCAGGGGGAGAGGCCATACTGTATGATGTCAGCTCAACTATAAAGGGAGAGGGCAGGAGGAGGATAGGGGGGCATTCAGCTTTGTCCTCCAAGTGGCTGCTATGTGTTTCTGGAGCCCTGCTTCCTGGACTCGGCCTGACGTAGCCTGCAGACAGGAAGTAAAGAATAACATCTTATCTATCATAACCCATGGCTCTTTGCGTCTTATTCTCTCCCTGCGTGCCGGCTGACGGGGTTGGGGGGAGTGATAGAAGGGCTTGGTAGGCACCTGGTGCCATGCCAGGGTCAGCTCACCACATAACGTAAGATCTTTCCCTGAATAATCGAACTTTTAAAATAGCAAGAAATTGAAACTTAAATTATTACTGGATTAATAAAATAGGAAATTATTAGACTGGATTTTTTTTAGCATCTGCCCCTTTGAATGTATACAGAATCATGCAAATAGAGCAATGGCTTGTTGTGAAGAAGGAGGTAACTGTCAGTTTTCTTCTGCATAGGTGGATGGTAAGAAGTTAAATACTGGAAAATATGATCTTTGTCTATAGGTAAGATTGGTGAACTTAAACACTAATGATTCTCATTTTTCACTTTTTGAAAGACAGTAAAGAGAATATACTTTTTCTCTTTTTTTTTTTTTTTTTTTGGGGGCTTGTCTTTATAAATAGATGCACCTACAAGATGCAGACAGTGGTGTTGTCAGAGCTGGCCGATTCAATGTAAGGCTACTCTCTATGATCTCTGAAGAGTTGTTTGATCAGCAGGAATCCAAAATGATTGGAAAATGTAAATGTTAGAGAAGGATCTGGAAAATAGCGGGCTCGTTGGTTTCAGTTTAACCTTCATCCCTAGGAAAATCAGGAAATAATTCACCACGGAAGTCATCTCCAAACACAAAAGGACAAAAAAGGTTTTCGGAAGAGCTAGACTGAGTTTACCAAAGGCATACTGTGCTTGATCAGCTTGGTTTAAGGATGAATTGGCTACTGATTTATGAAAAAGTGAAGAGCAAGGAATGTCATTTGAACGGACTTTACCAAGGTTTTCAATACAGTATTACTGCAGTAATTTCAAAAGCATACCAGTGTTCTAAGTGAGCAAAAAAATGGCTGAACATTTGAGCCTAGAGAGTAGTGTAACTGAGAGTTGTTTGTGAGCAATATTGCTAAATGTTTCACACTGTTGAACATCTTCAATGGCTTTTACAGGAATGTGATCTCATAAAGTCGATGCCTAATTTTGGAAGGGGGAAACATTAATAACACTGGACATTAAAGTAAGTAATTTGCTTGTAGGACAGTAATAAATTCAGGGAGTGGGAAAATAGGAATCATGTAAAGTTCATGACTGTAGTGAAATTACAGACCTAGGATGGAGCAACATCTTGCACTGGTACAGGTTGGGGAAGTGATTATTTCACTCAATTGGACATTGACGAGGTTACTTCTGGAATATTTTTGTTTAGTTTTAGACTTCCCAGTGCAGACAAACTGGAGTTATTTCAGTAAAGGGCCAGAGCTGGTGTGGAATTTGTGGCAGATGACATTTGAGAAGAGGGTAAGGGAACTGGATTTGTTTGGCCCAGAAAGAAAAAATGACAGAAAGAAACTAATCACAGCCTTCCTCTACATAAAGGTGGGGCTTTCTTCTCTTCTGTAAGAGAAGAAGGTGACAGATTTTTCTTAAAGCTGTACAGAAAAAGAACTAGAGGCAACAGACATGGTTTACAGAAGGGGATATTCTGGCTGTATTTAAGGAAAATCTGTGCACAATGAAACTAGTAAAGCACAGGTACAGGTTGCCCACAGACCCTATAGCATCTGCATTCATGGAGACCTCCAACACTTGTTGGGGCACAGCCCTGAGCAGCCTGTTTTAACTATGATGTTAATCTTGCTTTTGAAACAGATAAGCTGACCTCCAGAGGCTTCTTTCAACCCAAGTTTTTCTCTGGTCTTATTGAGTCAAAGGTAAAATGTGTACATGTTGTACATTATAATACAGTACTCTACCTATGAAGTGTGAGCAAAGACTTGTTCCTGATGATCAGAATCCAAGGCAGCTGATCACTGTAGGTAGAATCCACTCCAGAGATGTTACACTATGATGTAGGGCAAAGGCACACAGGGGAATTCAATACATAAAGCTCTGGGTATTCATTAGAGTACACATGGATTCACTTGCTTACCAGATATAGGGCTGAAGTAGAGCCTCTATGAGACACAGGACACTACCAAATAAAGATGTCTCCAAAATAGCTGCAAACAGGCAAAATACAACTTGCTTATTAATGTTATAACCACTTTCGAACACCATTTTTTGCTGATATGAACTTTACCAATGCCTAAATAAAAGAGACAGGTGCAATTATGTAATGTATCTGCACTAAGTATGGGCAAAAGGCTACCTTTTGACAGACCTCCCTTGCCAAGGTGTTTCTAGAAGGCTTTTTTATTTGTTTGTAAGTACTTGAAAAAATAGACATTTTATTTTCCCTCTTTTGTAATGCAGGTACCTGGTGGTTAGATTATATAGTACCTTGATGCACTTTCCAAAAGAAAGGACTATGAGAAAAATGTGAATAGTTTTGACTGGGAAACAAATAAAATTCTAAACTGCAAGCTGGAACCTGTAGCATAACATGCCTCTAATACTGTGAACTTCAACAAGATACTTGAATGACTTATGCCTTAATTTCATAATGATTAATAAAAAATGCTGTATTTAAAAGGTTGAAAGTGTGAAAGAGAATATTTTAAATTTGAATGTTTGAATAAACAAGTAGTAAAGCTCTGGTCATAATGAAGCAGGTCATCAAATTAAGACACTGTATGTTACAAAGAAGTCTCGACCTCTGAAGTCATTAAATCTCATTTCTTACTGTTTGAGATTGAGATGAGAAATGCAAGCTGAAATAAACTAACGAGCTTTGAAAGTTTCTCTGGAGGCTTAAGGAACTCAAGGAGAGGAAAGGACATTTCACTATTTTTATAGCTCAAATATAAAAGTTTATATTTCATACAGTTACACTTTTAACCAGAAAGCCCAATAAAGAGTCTCAATGCACAGCAAAACTGTAATTATATTACATAGATAACCTCAAATAGTACATCATTTCAATGATAAATGGGCACTTCAGAAGGCCAGTCATTCTAGAGAACCTCCTCATGAAAAACGCAGATGCTACAGAATACTTAATTGAATTGCTTCTTTAGGCTTGTGTTCTCATCCCAGACTCTCAGCTGGGTAATCCCCAGTGCCAAAGGACTCATTCAGCCTGTACTAGCCACTGCAGTAGAGGTCCAGATGGAGCTCAGACTGCTCCCCATGTCTGGGATTGTGTCATGGGACATTTAAAAAAGAAATTGTTAACAATTACTTTTTAATTCCTTGCAGCTTCAATCTTATGTCTTCCCAGTTCATACAAAAATGATCAATATACATCATCAGAATAAGCATCTTTTCCCAGTCTTCCATCTGCCCAGAGCTTGCAGGGTACCAGGGAAGCAAAAGACCATGTGCCTTCTCCAGTTACTAGATCCTGCTTAAAACAACATAGGATAGCTCCAGTGTAGTCTCAAAATTATCTCTTTTCCCCCTGAATGTTTCCAGTGTTGGAGTTTTCCAGCAGCCTCTGAATGTAAGAGTGAGGGATGTCGAACCAGACGTTACAACAGGAAGGGCTTATTGCAGCACTGGACTTGCAGGATTTCATTATGGTTGGGTCCTTCCTTTTTCAAAGCCTATTTAATCAATATGTAAAAGAATTCTGTTCAATTTCAGAGAATTTTGGACTATGCTTACAAAGATGAAAGCATTAAGATGGCTTTTTGTATTCACTGTAGTTGATACCTCATCATGTCACACTTTCTGTTAGTTAGCATTTAGATGATACTCTTCCTCTGTGATGTTCTGTTGTTAACAGAAGAGCTAATAAATGCATTAGAGAAGATGGTGTTTTCATTGCTGACACATCAGCAAGACTGATGCTTTTCCACTACCTCTTTTGCTGCTTTCATCCTTATCAGGATAGCAAAGCCTGTTCTTGCTTCTGTTTATTACAATAGCAATATTTGCTCCAGATTTTGTCTGTTTGATAACATTTGCTCTTGCCCCTGTCATGCTAACAGTGTACAGGCATTAATATTGTATTGAGCTGCTTCTACTCCAATTGTAGCATTTACCCTGAATTCTTTTCTTCTTTTACCTCATCTGATGGTAATGCTCCTATAGGAGCTGTTACCTTTTCCTATGCCTTCATCAATCTGATTACATCTTTTGCTCAAACAAAACGTATTAGCAGAAAATTAGAAACATGGCAAAGAGGTGGCAGATTTTTCCATGTCTTACGTTGCTTCTTAAGTTGAGTCCTCTTTGTCTAGAGCAAAAATGATACGGGTTTTTAAGATGGAAAAAAGAAAATTTGGTATAAACAAGCCCAGTCCCCTTTGCTTGCTTGCTTTGTTTTTATTTATTTTTTTTTGACTTGTATCTGTGATTTCAGCTTTCAATTCAGAGTTTCAGAAAGTCCTTTTAATATTTTGATGAAAATTCAGTCTTTTAAGCTTTTTGAAAAGATTTTTTCTTATGATCAGTCCAAAATTTTGCAGGAATAACTTCAGTTTTTAGTATGTATCTTCAATTCTTATTGGTATAATAAATTCTTATTTTAAATTGCATGACTAAACAGAATTATGAAGTTAAGTAGTTATATTTGACAACAAAGTTCATGCCGTGATGTTTAACTGGAATAAAGAAAGCAAGTTAAAATGAATCATATTCAGCTATTTCTGCTTTCCATTTATGCCTAGACAAATTTTATGCAACTAATTGGGTTGAACAGATATAATTAGGTACAAGAAGTAGTCCAATATATTTAATTATGATCTATCACGTTTTCCTAAACACCTGTCATGAGTGCTGCGGAAAGTGAGTTAACTGAGAAGAACAATCTGTCGGGTTCCTATCTGTTACAGATCTGTTTAGCCTTTACAGTAATTTTAACCTAGAAGGAAAAAAAGAAAAAAAAAAAAAAAAAAAAAAAAAAAAAAAAAAAAAAAGGGAACAACAATCTAGCAAGTCATTGCTTGTGAAATAAAGATCTTATGTGTCATAGATTCGTGTCAAATAGTGCTCTATGATTGCTGAAAGAGTTCTTTAAAAATATGGCTTATATAAAATAGGTTTACAAGGGCAAATTTTTATTATAATGTGATTTCATGAGAACTGAAGTTAATTGAATCTGAAAAGTGCCAGACACCACTAAATATAGGCAAGACCAAGCATTGAGGACTTCTTGAGCTGAAAATCAGCCTGAAGTTTCAGTGAATGCAGTTCACAAATACAGGCATTTTAACTTGTAATATAAAAAAACAATCAAACAACCAAACAACAACAAGAAGAAAAAAAACCCAAAACACAAAACCAAACAAAACAAAAACAAAATACAAACAAACAAAAAAGGACAAAAACCCCAAAGAAAACAAAACAAACAAACAAACAAACAAAAAACTAACACAAAAACAAACAAAAAAAAACCACAAAAAGAATTTTAAAATACCCACCAAAAAAGATATTTTGATCAGCATCTGGCTTGAAGATTTTATAGGCACTAAGACCATTAAACTTTTAAATATGAAAACAATATTGCTGTGTGTTGCTTAAAGAATGCTATGAGAAATAACTTCAGGTAATAACTAGTGTAACACAAAAACTAATACTAAAACAAGAAGCAAGCTTATTAAGCACTGAAGAATTGTCTGAATCTTGTAGATCTATAAAATAGACTTTCAGTAGTTTTGATTTGTGGTTTTTCAACGTATCAGTGCGGATTGCTTGCATCCTGCAGGATGAAACAGGTAGTGGGGAAAATCAGGCTAGTCAGACTCTGCAGAAACAATTTTTCTCACATTATTGAGTTTTACCTCCCAGCAGAGACTGTGTGAAGGTACCTGCGCATTTATTAAAAATTAACACAACTAAAGAGTATTGTGCTTGAACAAACATCACACCTCTTCCTTTTTTTTTTTTCCTTAAAGTTCACTACACCCTAATAGACTCACTCATTTGTGCTACCTCCTCTTTATAACAGAAAATGACTGGATATGAGACAAGAGCTGCCTCAAATATAAAGAGTTAACCAATTTTTACACTACTGGAAGATTTCAGTTTGTATGGCTGGATTCTACATGGTTCTGATTCCCAATTATTAAAACATTTTTTACAGAAGGAAGTGTTCACCACAAACAGCATTTTGCTATTTTCAAAAATATATAGCTTTAAACAAGGAAGATGTAAAGTTACCAATAAAAAGTATAATTCAATTTGCATAGTCTATGTTCCTTCTAGAACCATATTTTCCAGTAGGACCATATTACCATAGGTCAAAAACATAAGCATCAGCGAACTTCCTAGTACCTGACTCTCAGAAGACATTTTTACAAATCTACTAAGTCATTCCCTGTGAGTAATTTTCTCTACCAGGGATGGAATGGCTCAGAATCTTTGGGGGGAACAAAAAGCTTATCTGAAAAATTCCCTATGTTGTCAGGTCTGAGAGAAAATTATGATTATAAGGTAAGATGTATTGTAAACCCTACAGACAAATGAAAGTGTTGAAGAAACACTTGAAAGGTTTTTTCTAACTTTCAATTTACGTAAATCTAATTATTGTCATACCTTTCTTTATTTTCAATCTTCAGTTAATTTTTGTAGACCCTGACTCATTTTGCAGAGAGAAGGTTAACAGCAGTACTCCCTCCCTCCCACCTTACAGAAAGAAATTGCTATCATTCTTGCATATATAGGCTGAGGACCTAAACACTAACATATTTGTTAAGTAGTGTGACTGTCTATGAAAATCTTTGCGAGAAGACACCTAAGGAGAGGAAAGAATATTTTCTTTTGCTTAAATCAGATATCTATCTACACAAAGCCAGGGGTAAGACTGCCTTGCTGTGGAAAGACCAGATCAAAAGGGATTTATTTATTACTGAAGCAAGTGTTTCACAAATTTTAATACATGTTAGCAATATGGCCATAGTAATCTAGTGATGAAGGGAAGAAATGTGAGAGCACCTAACCCTGGTTTCTCATCACTGATGACCTAATCAGACAAATTCCTGCCCTTGCCTATATCCTTGAATCCTGACGGAATGGTTCAGCTATTTCTGTGCTTACACAGCTATTTCCAGCTGGTTACTCAATGATACATGAGCCTAGAGGAGGCACAGGAGGATGAGCAGCTGTACATTTCCAATCTGACCTCATGTATAGTAAGTCTGTTCCATGGGGGGGGAATAAAAAAAAATTCAAGTGTATCCACTTAGTACAAGAATCTCAGTTAAGATACAGAAATCATGATCTGCAAACACAGGTGTTTGGCCAAGGACCTCTTCTTATAGCTAACTGAGATGCAAAGGGATTTCCATAGATTTGAGATGCTCAGGGACTTTTGAGTCCAGGCAGATGATGTATTTGGCATTTTATTTATAATGATAAAAAACTCCGCCAAGAGTTCTCTAGAAAACTGTGACAGCAGGGAGGATCTTTGACCTAACCTGAGTATCTTTAATCTAATAATATCATGAGACTTAATCCTGTTAACATTGTTTAAATCCTGTGAAAGATGACTACCACACATAAAAGATGTGGTACACTGTCTCTAAAGGATGAGGGTGTCTTTGAATCTAAACATTTAAGTCTTTTTGTGTAGGAAGACAGAGAAGATTCATTGTTAAATCATTCCCTTTTCTGTAACAGACAAGAACTACAAGGTCTTGAGAAGATACTACTTTGTTAGGAAAGTGTCTTATCAGTAAGATATAAATATGAACTAAATACTTGTAAGTCTCAACAGGATTTGTAGAACTATGTAGTCCACTCAAAATAATTTAAGTATTAGATTGTGGAATCTTCCCTGGTACAGACTGACAATAGCTGGAGATCACTGCCAATTATTATCAGTATATATAACTTACCTTTTAGTATTCAAAAAATGCATAGTTTAGCCAGTGAAACAAATAAGGATGGCATCAGTGACCTTAAACATTTGGGCATATCTTGCGTTACTTTTCCAAATTCCTTTGTGATGTACTCTTAGAAGTGTTTGTGGAATTGTGGAGCTTGATCATTAATGTCTTCAGCTCTGACACTTGAAAAAAAAATCTTTATTTTGTGCATAAAATTAACCTTCTTATTGTTTCATGGCAGCAGTTTGAAATGGACTGTCCATTCCAACATCTGGGAAGTAAGAACATACAGGTGATAATTCATAAATTGAGCATAACAACAGCACGGCAACTGAACACCCATGTTTTTTAAAGCAACCACACAGATCAAGAGATGAAAATGAATCCTCTCAGACAGTATTGCATAACCTCTGTTACACCTCATTAGAACTAGGAAGCATGCAAGTGAACAGAAATACACTGGAAAAATTGCTATCCAAGAACAACTGGACTAAAGACAACTTTTAACTCCTTAAAAATCATAGCCACTTCAGTATTCTGTTTTCTTTCCCAAAGAAGCTATGGAAAGATTCCCATCTGTGGGATGTACACAAGGCTTTGAGAAACTTCAAGTGTGAGCACTGTTTATTTTCTGATCACACTTTTTCTAGACATAAACAATTTTGCAGTTTTAACACTCCTTTAAAAAAAAGCCAAAACATTATGTTCAATTGACAATTTAATGAAAAAGCAGGCTTCAATCTTTTCCCAAATTTTTTTTTTTTTTTATGATACATTACAGCTGTTTCACAGGGCAGTGAAAATACTTTAAACTTGCTGATGATGAGAAAGCCTGTACTCTCATCCAAAAGTTTTGTCACTTCCGAACTTGACTTCCTAAATCTCACTGTTACCAATTCTGTTATTTGTCCTAAATAGCCCAAGTTAGTGTATTAAAACCTTTGCTGACAATTAAGATGATTTTCTGAATTCGCTAAGATGTTGCAAAGACAGCTTTGAAAAACTGTTTTTAACTCGGATAATCTACATTTATCCCTCATGACTATCAGTCCATTAAAGTACTAAATGTGAAGGTTATGCATTCATTTGCTGTTTCTTTAAGAAAATGCCCTGGTTTTGCTTCATAGGTGCACAGCAGGAAGGCTGCTGACTGCCATTTGCTACCTCTATCTCACACAGACTGCCCTTATAATGGCCTTCTAGTACTTAAAGAGAGTCTACAGGAAAGAAGGGGTGGGACTCTATCAAGAGTGTATTTATGGGATGAGTAGTATGGGTTTTAAACTAAAAGAGGGTCAATTTAGAGTAGATATAAGGAAGAAATTCTTTACGGTGAAACTGGAAGAGGTTGCCTGAAGAAGTTGTGGATGACCCCTCCCTGGAAGTATTCAAGACCAGGTTGGATGGATCTTTGAGCAGCGTGGTCTACTGGAAGGTGTCTCTGCCCATGGCAGAGGGGTTGGACCTAGATGATCTTTAAGATCCATTCCAACTAAAACCATTCTATGATTCTATGTTCAGGAAAGGGATGGAAGTAAAGGATGCTAAAGAGGGCCAATCCAGCACACATAAGTTTGTACTACATCCAGTAGTATCATCAAGCTACTTTTCAATATATCAGTAGGAGGCAAGTGAATGCTATGCATGGGTCCTCCTCAATCTCCTGTGAGACCAGTATCACTTTTACACGCTGACTTTCATCCTAGATTACAGGATGGACTTTGAGTTTGACGGATAATGTGACCATAGAGCAAGGTCAGACCATGTAACTCACTGAAATGCTTCTCTAAAAGCTTTCTAGATCACAGTTAGAACAAAAAGATTAAACATGTGTTCAACGTATCTTTTTTAATTTTTGAGCGATCTGAATCACCTGAAGTACTGCAAACTACTGAGTCCTGAACCTCTAGCTAAATGGAGGTCACCTCTTTAAATCTTTGTGTACAGGACATGCTTTGTCAGCCATGCCAATAATCCAAATCCCTTAACTGCAGTAAGCTTAGGTTTATTTGAAATGCAAGAATGAAAAAAATGAAAATTGATTTTTCTAGACATTAACATTAGAAGGTAGTCAAATAATGAAATTTGTTTGAAGTTCGTTTGAATAACAATTACAGCACCAGCACCAAATTTTATCTTTTCTTAAATGCATTTACATGGAAAATGAATTTATAACAAGCTGTTGAGTCCCACAGGTATAATAAATTATTGCTTTCTCTACAGTTTTGGTTGTTTTCTCACCCTTCATTGCCTTCCATATATAAATCTCATAATGCTAAGCCCCTAATAAGTTGCAGAAAATGTTATTCTCTGAAAGGCTATATTAAATGGTGTGCCTTACATGGATATCAAAGGGAAATTTTTTTGTCAAAAATTGTCTTCCTGTTTTAGAGAATGAACAAAGAATAGTCCTAATAATGAATGGAAACGTCCCCTCAAAGCACTGACTCCTTTCAGCCATCCAAATAGACGCTGAGATCAAAAGGTGAGTTGTATGCATTACAGGCAGATGTTGAGTCGGCAGCTCTCGTTTAGTCTAACAAAGATGTATTCAGGAGCACAGGATGAAAAGACCATTTTGCACATGATTACAATTAGCAGTGATGAAGAGTTCTCCTCATAAATAAGGACTTCCCTTCAGGCTGCATGGCAAACAGTTGGACCTATATAAAAAAAAAAATTAAAATCTTTCCAGGATACTGGAACACTACCCTGAACAAAGGTTTCTGCAGATACTGCCTTTCTCCCCGTGCTTTCTGTTTAATTAACCCTATTGAGAGGTAAAATTCATTAATGCAGGCAGAACACAGTGTTAGTGTGCTGCCTTGTGATATGTGGGTATATGACTGAGAAAAGAAAAAAGTTTCCCTCTTCTCCCTAAAACTAAATTCTGAGTTATTCCTGTTCCATGATGAATTATGACTAGGGAAGATCAAGTTAAATAATGTACTTAGAAGAAGAGTGAATTCTTTTGGCGCACATGTGGACAGGAGTATTGTCCATTTCCCTAAATCCAATAGGCCAGCTATAGGGGAAAAAGTACAGTTAATTTCAATGAAAGAGCATATTTCTTCTGGGTTTTTTTACTTCTATTTGTGCTTGAAAATGCTGATTTACAGACATTTGTTAAAGCAGGAGATGTTTATTTATCTATATACGGCAGCTGTAAGGAACACAGCAGGTCAGAGGCTCATTCTGCTAAGCACTATTTAAACTGATAGCAAACGACATTACCCTCCCTGAAGTCGTTAGAGTCCAAAATAAATGTTAATAGAATAACCTTCTAAATACAATTTATGTGCAGCATCTTAAAGCATTCTATTTTAAGAGAGACATATGGGAAGGAGAAGATTGCTAACAAGGTTACATCTACACACAAGGTTGCAGAAAGAGACGCATTTTCCCTGCTCATTCTTTCAGATGGATGTTAGGCAGCTCTGGCTTGGAGTAACCAGGCTGTGTCAGCATAGAACTATGGTGGTAGCAAAATCCTTCAACTTTTAGCAGGATTTGTTGTCTCTGGAGCTACTGGGTTTGTATTATGCAAGGACTAGAACAAGGCCACTCAGAGCATTAAAAAAAGACAGAAATGGAAGCTATGTATGTAAAGGTACATGATAGAAAAAGGGTTACCTCAATACTGCTTTAACAGAAACATTCTTAATGATGCAGGAATCTTGAACATGTTGCTAGCCTTGCAACTGCATGTCCCAAAGCTATATAGCCCTGCCTTCTGAGTTAGGATGACAATAGTCCTTTGTCCTGTTTAGAAAAGGGTGTCAAAATATGTCTTCTCTCAATTGGCTTAGTTAAATGACACTTTTAGACTAGGACCTGTCTTCATATTTACCATGTTTTATTAAGACTAAATCTCACAACAGGTCATATGTGTGATAAATATCAAAATAATCAAGCTTAGGATTGTGCAGCAACCATGCTTTTCTTTTCTAGAAGGTGAGAGAATAGATGTGGTGTTCATTAAGGACAAGTTGCAGTGTCTCAGCTCTCTGTTATTGTTAATCCTTCTCCAAATTTGATTACAAAGAGGAAAAAAAAATAGAAACAAACAAAAAAAGCATAGCAAATGTTTGGCATATAGAATGAAGCAATTGGACTCACTACAGGTGACAGTATCCTGCAGAGATAAAACACTCAAGCTATTTTCTACAGAGAAATGTGCTCCCATGGGGTCAGTAGTTTCCTGATTTTGCATCCTTCTTAGGTTAGAGGGGAAAAAAAAAAAAACAAAAAAAAAAAAAACCCCAACCAAACAAACAAACAAAAACAAAAAACCAAAAAACCCCCCAAAAAACCAGTGGGGTTGGGGAGGACAGTAGAAAAAGGGAAATGAATAATTCTGATGGAAAGTAAGAGAGCATATACCGATCAGATACTTCCTCACCTATTGTCTCACTCCTGAAAAGTAGATGCCCTCATGTCTCAGAATAGGATAGGATAAAATAGCATATTTCCATTGGAAGGGACTTACCACAATCATCTAGTCCAACTCACTACTTCAGCGCTGATCAAAAGTTAAAACATGTTGTTAAGGGCATTGTCCAAAAGCCTCTTCAACAGTAAAAAGCATGAGGCATTGGTCACCTCTCTTGGAAGTCTGTTCCCATGGTTGATCAACCTTTAGGTAAAGTAATTCATTCTAATGTTAATTTTGAATCCACCCTGGAGTGGCTTTGAACCATTCCTTCATGTCCTGTCTCAGTATCCCAAGAAGAAATTAACACCTCCCCCTCCACTCTACCTCCTCAGGAAGCTGTAGAGAGCAATGAAGTCACCCTTCAGCCTCCTTTTCTCCAAACTAGACAAACCCAAAGGTACTAGCCAGTCCTTGTATGACCTTCCTTCCAGCCCTTTCACCAGCTCTGTTGAATTTTTTCTGGATGCATTCAAGCACCTTCACATCTTCTTCACTTAAATTGTGGGGCCCAGAGCTGCACACAGTACTCCAGGTGAGGCCACACCAATGCTGAATACAGCAGTATAATTACCTCTTTTGACCAGCTGGTTATACTGTGTTTGATACATCCCAGGATGCAGTTGGCCTTCTTGGCTGCCAGGGCACATGGCTAACTCATATTGAGTCTACTGTTGACCAGCACACCCAGATCCCTTTCCACCTGGCTGCACTCCAGCCACTCCTCTCCCAGTTTATACTTGAGTCTGGCATTATTCCATCCTAGGTGAAGAATCCAGCATTTGCACTTATTAAATTTCATCCCATTAATCAGAGTCCAATTCTGTGATTTATCCAGATCCCTCTGCAAAGCAGAAGGTTCCTCAAGAGAGACAAAAGTATCTCCCAGTTTGGTGTCGTAAGGAAACTTTCTAATAATCATTCAACTTCTGCATCCAGATCATTGATAAATATATTGAATAAAATAGGCCTTAGAGTTGAACCATGAGAAACACCACTGGTGACCAGTCACCAGCTAGGTGTAGTCCCATTCACTACAACACTTTGAGCTCTTCCATTCATCCTATTCTTCTTGTAGCACACCATGACAATGCTCATCCTGCAGTTGGACAACTTCTCCAGAAAGGTGTTGTGAGGAACAGTATCAGAAACCTCCCTAAAGTTCAGAAAAACTACATCCACCACCTTCCCTTCATCCATTAGGCAAGTGAGTTTATCATAGAAGAATATCAAATTAGTTAAAAAACACTTGCCTTTTGTGAACCCATGTTGACTATGCCTGGTGATGGCATTATTCTTTAATGTCTTTCAGTAGTACCCAATTTCTCCATATTTCCAGGAACCAAGGTTAGACCAACAGGTCTGTAGTCTCCTGGGTCTTCTCTCATGCCCTTTTTGTAGATTGGACTGACATTGGCTAGCTTCCAGTCAGCAGGGACCTCCCCAGATTCCCAAGACCTTTGGTAAATTATAGAAAGGGATTCTGCCAAAACATGCAGTAGCTCCTTCAGAAGTCTGGGATGAATCCCATGAGGCCGCATAGACTTGTGACCTTTCAGCTAATAGAGCTGGTCCCTTTCTATTTCCATGTCCACAAGTGGAAAGACTCTGTTCCCCTACTTGTTGTCGTCCAAAGCAGGGGATAGGGCATCTCAAGATCTATCAATATTATTAAAGGCGGGCAAAAAAACATTGAATAACTTTGCTTTTGTCTAGACAAAGTGCATGTGGGGCAACCTTGCCTGGAAAGACTAGAGGTAGCTGTAAAGCAAAACACAAATTACGGGATTGCTCATCTCTTTCCCAGTCTCGTCCTCTACTTAACCCATCATCTTTTTACGAAATTCTTCCTTTAGAAAATAGCAAATCTCATTAGCACTTTGAGGATGTGTATATCTCTCTTTCCTGTAATTTAGCCACTTCCTTCATAATTTTCCTCTTACTCTTGTGATACCTTTGAGGTTGAGGAGTCTGCAGAGCTGACTGTTGGCATTAACAGGTTGAAGTTGCCTTAGAGATTCATAATATCTGCTCAGTGGTGACAGGTGGTTCCGAGAAAGAAGGCCAACAGCATCCTGGGCTGTATCAAAAACAGTGTCCAGCAGGAGCAGGGAAGAGATTGTGCCCCTGTATTCAGCTCTGGTGAGGCCACACCTTGAGTATTGTGTTCATTTTTGGGTGCCGCAGTACTAGAAAGACATCAAGGTGCTGGAGCGGGTACAGAGGAGAGTATTAAGCCGGTGAAGGGCCTAGAGCACGAGTCTTATGAGGTAGTGGTGGAAGGAACTGGGGTTGTTTGGTCTGAAGAAAAGGAGGCTGAGGGGAGACCTTATTGCTCTCAACAACTACCCAGAAGGAGGCTGTAAACAGGTAGGGGTTGGTCTATTCTCACAAGTAACAAATGATAGAACAAGAGGAAATGACATCAAGTTGCACAAGAGGAGGTTAAGGTTGGATATTAGGAAAAATTTCTTCACTGAAAAGGCTGTCAAGCACTACAACAGGCTGCCCAGGGATGTGGTTGAACCACCATCCCTGGCAGTGTTTAAAAGTCATGTAGATGTGGGTGCTTAGGGACATGGTTTAAAAGTAGATCTGATAGAGTTAGGTTAATGATTGGACTTAATGATCTCAAAGGTCTTTTCCAGCCTAAAAAATTCAATGATTCTACACTGCAATTTGCAGAAATATGTGCATTAGTGGCTTCACAAATGCACTTCTTGCTGTCCTGCACAAAATAGTTAGGTCCCTTGAGCAATATTCTTTGCTGACTTGCTATTCTGCACCCTGTTATCCAGCTTTTGATGCTTTCAGCTGTTTTGTGCAATATGTACAGAGCAGGACTTTTTCAAGGCCAGATCCACTAATTAGATAGCCATAGTTCTTGCTGGTGGTACAAGTGTCACTATTTTTTTCCCTATAATACTTTTAACTCGTTAAGGTAATTATGACAGGAGGCTTTTCCTCAGCATCAAGGACAGAAAGACAGATTTGATTTTATTGTGCCTCAAGAGAACATATTCTGAAATCACAGAATCACACCACATGTATAGATACATAAATTCAAAACCAAATTTAGCTTGTATAATGCAAATTTTTACCTATCTATTCCTGTGCATTCCAGGCCTTGAGCTAGTGCTATTTCAACCTAAGGTTTCTGTGAGCAGGGATGATCCACAATATTGAGAGAGTGCTTAACATTGAGTTCATCAAGTGGTCTCAGTTACTGAAGTTCAGCACACAAATGATTTGCTTAAGCTGACACTGCAGCTTTGATTAATGGTCTTGTCTTTGAATGATTTGGAGTGTGTATGTAACTAAAAAAAAAAAAATAAATTAATCTGTTTTAAAGAGACTTCCTGGCATCTTGGCTTTCTTCAGTTTCACAAGATGTGAAAATAATATTAAATAATTAATACCCTCCAAGTTTCATAAACATTATGCCAGTGACATATGTCTATCTATTTGCAAGGCAGATAAGTGGGTATTGTTATCTAAAATATTAAACTGCTTTAGGAATGTTTAAGAATAAAAACCACCACACAATCTAACACAAATTCTGGTACCTAATGTTGTGCTTTTCTCTATGCAAACCACTCTTTTGAGAGGCTAATGTTACTAGTACCGCTCAGTGATGCATATTTTCAAAAGGAACCCTTTTTTTATTACGAGAGTAAAAGGTATATTATGGTGATGAATTTTGGATTACCAGTTCGACAGCCAGGTCATTTATTGCAATCCAGAGCAGAAAGACACAGAGCCAAATGAGAATGATGCAGAGAAATAACTGGGTTCCCACTGCAGTGTTACTGTCATTATACCAGGTTTTCTCTTTTAGACCCTAGCAAATAGAATTGCAGCTACTTACACATTTTAAAATTCTGAGAAAGGAAAATGAATTAATATTTGCAAGTAAAATTCAAGGGAATATTTTAGAGACCATGTCTGTAATGAGAAAAACCCTTTATTTTCTTCAATATATACATGTAATGAGAAAGTCACCTTCAGGAAGATCACTTGTGATTTGCTTAAAATTATATCAGTTTGCACATTGTAAAAATAAAATATTTTCTGTTTCTCCCTAGTTTATGCTTCTTCATCTCATTCTTGTTCTCTTTTTATACGGAAATTGCATTATAATCAATAGGTTATGACATTTGCAGAAACACACTACAGAGAATGTGTTTGAAGCACATACAAAAAAGCTCACAATGTATCAGGCACTTTAATTACAGCAATAACTTTATATCAGTGCATATTTCACCACACTGCACCTTCATTATTCATGAATTCAGAGTTCATACATGTTCAGCCCCTTTCACTGACTCCCATTTACACATATAGCAGCATGGCACATCCCTGCAGGAGACTACAGTAACAGCACATTTTTCTCTGCAGCATTGGATTCTTGCTGAAAAAAAGGAAAGTGAAGCAAACATTTCTGAGAAAGGGTCTCTCTACAGCATCTGTATCCAGTGGGACCATAAGATATATGTGTGAACCTAGTTCTAGCCCAGAGTTTTATCATTACTGTTAACATCAAACAAGTTTTTCACATCTTCGTGTGCTAATCAGATAATAAAATTATGTTTTACTTGGTGCAATTAGTCCATGAAAAAATTATAGAGTAAAATAATACTAGTTCCATTGCATTTTGTGTATTTTATTACGGGAGACTGGTAAGTTTCTTTCTTTTTCTACTTATGTCTGAAAAACTGAGACACAAAACCAAAATTTAACATTGCAAAATTTCCAGACTATTGAAAAACTGAGATTTTTGTGCCATCAAGGGTGAAGTAGTAGGAATGCATAAGTGAAAATTCATCTGGGCACTTGTTACAGCCCTAAAAAAGCTACATCCACACAGTTTTCCATGTCAAATTGATTTTCAGATTGACAAAAATGAGCATTTGTGTACTTGAAATCTATCTGTGTATCACCTGGAAATAACACACTAGTATTGAGTTTCACACTGTATTTGCAAAATTGCATTTCCTAGCATCAATGAAAGATACTTGTTTTTGTGTAGGGCTGGAAGAATGTTTCATTGCATTTTTAATTACATAGTTTTCCTCTTTCTTATTATGAATTGTTTGAATTCTTTTTTTTTTCTTTTGATACCTGCAACTGGTTTTGAAAAGCTAGTACTGCTGACAGTCTCAGAAATCTTTTTTATTGTTGTTGTTTATTGGTCTAGAGAGTTATTTTACCCTAAAAAGAAAGGAGGCTAACCAACAGGATACTAAGGCCTTGACTGAAAGGACACTTGGAAAAAACAAGAAAAGCTCTCTCAGTTGAAGAGAAGGATATATATATACACATTGATTGGGAAAGGTTCTTTATTATTAAAGTCCAGAGTAAAAGTGGACAGAGAAACCTACCTGAAAGCTCTACAGAATGATGTCTGCCATCAAAACAAAGCAAATTAACTTGTAATTTTAATGGAGCTTAACAAAAGAACAAGAACATTGGCTTGGTATTTGTTATTTTTCACCTCCTCCCACACAAAGCTTGGAGGATTTGAAGCCTGTCAGCATTACATTCCTAACTTCACCTTCTGATGATGCTGTGGCGTGACAATCCAAGCATATTTCCTGAGAGCTTTTACAGAATGACTTTCAGGGCATAACACCACTTTTAATTACAGTTCTTATAGCTTTATAATAAGGACAATTTCCCTAACTTGTAATGTTACTGGGAAGTCCCTGCAGATGAATTTTTTTTCATGAGCAGGGGTGGATCTCCTGATCTTTCAATGCAAGCCCTGATAAGCACTGACCTGTGAGTTGCTGATTGCTTTAGTTGAGTACAATCATAAATCAGATATGAAACAAGGCCCCGGCTCAGTAAGATTTAAATGAGATTCACTAAAGAGAAATCTAATGATAGATAGAGAGATAGGTGGAAGAGAAAGATAATGATGGTTTTCCAACAATGTTACAAAAGGACTTAGAAACCATTAAGGTGATCGTTCCTAAAATGATTTGCAGAAAGCCCACATCTGTGTTACATCTGCTTGTTGCAACACAGATTGCTTATAAAGCTAATACTTTGCATTTTGATAACTTGCTAATTGAAGAATCCCTTCATCCTTTAAGAATATAAATTACAGCTTGATGGTATATGCCTCACTAAATAACAGGTGTTTGGAGGACAGTTACTCAAGAGAAAGTTTTTAATCTCATCTAACTCTTAGATAACAAAGCTTACAATCTTAATGTACTCAAATACTAAAATTCTACAAAAGTCCTTCATCTGCTGGTATGATAAATTTTTCATCAGCACATAATATTAATTTTAGCATAAGCATAAACTGAGCCAGCTTGTTGACTGCTTTGACTCAGTATGTCTAATCATACAATTTCTTAGGTTTCAGGTTCCACGATGTGGCACTAATTGTTCTGAAATTGCTTCATTTTAATTGCTGGCATTTCTTTTTTAACATCAAATCAAACCATATTTCCATTAATGCAAATAGCAATTGCATGGAGAACAATGGGACATCTCACCTCAATTAGGTGAGAAAAATATTAATCTGGAGAAAGATGGTATCATTAAAAAAACTTTTATGAGACACTTTAATTTCATATATTGTTACACCACACAAGTTGTGCTTGATTTAGTGTGCCAGCTAAGTTTTTATTATTCATCTGAAATTAAATACATTGATGACAAAAACAGGATAATATTCTGTGTGCACAATTAGTCTTACCAAGCAATTCCTGCATACCAGGCTGAACAAAATATATGATCAAACCCCATGATTTTAATAACAAAAGAACATTCTGAATAGTCTGACTTCTGTGTTGTAGCCTGCTTAAATGATGATTTCTTCCTGTTTGTACTGTGTAAATGAAATCATGTCTTTATATTGCAATAAAGGAATATGTTCCATAATAAAAAAAAAAGGGAGGAGAGATCCCAAACACAGTTTTAAGTCTTGATCTCTGGAGTAGAAATGTTGATCAGGAAGTGTCCCACACTTCACATAGTGTGAACTTCCCCTAGGATTTATATTGTAACTTTATTAGATGACTGTATCAGATGATTTTTTAATGTATATTATATTTCATATGTTTGCATATATTTACAACAGATATTAGAAAATGTTAGTTATTTTCCCATCATCTGATACCATTTTATCAGAAGCAGAACTTTCTACAGCCTATTATTATTCAGATTAAGTATATTACATAAGGAACAAAAGAAAAAGAAAAAGTAATTCAGTGAGACCAACTTTTTCCAGCCTTAACAGAGTGAAATGCTTTGGCTTTTTTCCACTTTCTGCAATCATTTCAATGTTTTTACATTACATTATCCCAAATAAGTTGGCACTAATGATTTATAACATTAAAGTTTTTGGGGAGAGGTAAATGAAAAGTAGCAAAAGTTTGGAGTGGTTCTTCTATTACACATGAAAGTGATTTCTTAGATTTCAAATATTTTGTGAAATAGAAAAGAGAACTTCTTGACAGAGTACAAAACATGGATCCTGTGATAAGATCTTAGTATTGCAAAGTTCATTGAGATTAAGTCATTTCTTTGAGTCATGAAAGCAGGAGAAGTGCTCTGGAAGGAGTGGATATACAGGCCCTCCATATAGAGGGCAGAGTGACATGCTTGTTTCTCAACCAGTTTTCATCTCTTTAAGAACAGCCTCCGGTTGCTCTTTTATGTTGCATACTCATTTAGTTTGGACTTTGGATTCATAGTATTTCAAAGGGAATTAAAAATTAATAGAGATGGGTGGGTGTGACTTCTAACTGCTTTTCCTTAGCATACAAGAAATGAGGTCTTATTTTCCTTTCTAAGATGGTCTTCCATAGTCCAGTCACACTTCAGTCATGTGCACCTAAGGGAGTGCAGAGAGGTCTCCTGGAAACAATATTCATAGAAGCTTCCGCATTTCTCTTTCCAGAAGTTCAGGGCTTTTCTAGCACATCATTCTCCTCTCCATACCATGTAGCAGAGGGATACATGTCAGGGGTCCAGCTTATCTTGATGTAGAGTTCATTGCTGATTTCTGGATGAAATCTGCTGTCTGTGTGATGAGGGGAAAAACTATCCAGCAGTCTGGAATGTAAGAAATTTCAGTGCTGTTTTACTGGTATAAACCACTGTACATAAAATGAAGTGCTAGAGAAATAGAAAGGGAAAATTTCCCAATTTTAGAGCTAAGGCAAACATAATCCTAAGTATTACTCTCCTTTGATTTTTTGTGATTCCAAATAGAAGGTGTACAAAACGGAAGACAGAATAGTGCAGCATTGATAATTTTTTTTTCCTTTTTATTAAAAAGTTCACATAAAAAGCCCTTATTGTGCTCTGTTCGCTCATTCCTTGCATTAAAAATGAATGCTCTCTCACTTTAGGAGCCAAGGGGATAAATAAGAAGGATGAATTCAACATTACACATAAAGAGATTCCTAACCTCTACTTGGAAAGTGGCTCCCTGTGTAGTGGGGAACTGAAGTGATGTAAAACTTTAATGTGCACATGCTGACATCTCTCAGAAAAAGTGCAGGTGAGAGCCTCCTTGATAAGAATAGTAGAAGGATGAGGGCACAGAAGTCATATTTAATCAAAATTGTCAGCATATGCTATTAAAACACAGGACATCGGAAAGATAGGGCTTCAAACTTCAAACTACTGTCTCATGTAGGGGAGAAAAAAATAGACAGCACATTAGACATAAGAGAAGTTTTACACATTTGCATGATCCATTGAACACACACCAACCAAAAAACTGCTAATCTCATGCTACAGTCTCCAAAAAGGGAGTCAATCAGAATAAAAAACCAAGGAGAATATAGCTGGAAAAACAACATATACATCAATACTACATCACTTAATGATGCTATAAAGTTTCTCTCTTTTAAAACTATTGATTTATAAGTATGAACTCATAAACAAAAATAGAAAGGAATAAAAAATCATTTCTGTGTTAGTTATAACAAATGCCATTATTGGGCTGAGAGAAATAATTATGTGTGTTCTTAGGTTACACTAAGGGAGAGTATATCAATGAGAGTATTCCATTTGTCAGTCAGAATTAAGGACTCACACACTTTATGAGCATCCCTTTGATTTTTTAAGTGGCTGCACTTTTATCATAGGGAATGAAAACTTCACTAACATGCTTATCTTTACTATTGTTCACCTGTGTATGTATAAAATAATGAAAAAGTGAAAAGTCCAATCATATACAACAATTTGTACACCTCTCTGGTTTCACATACAAATTTTCCTGATACTGTTATTTGACCTGGGGTCCTACGGAAGTATTTGAAGGCTTATGTTAAGGTTTACTTTCCTGAAAAGTTGAAATACAAGCATGAGAAGGAATAAATAGTACTGAAGGGAGTCACTGAATTTTTCAATGTTAATTTCAGCATTTTCTTTTTTTTTTGGTTATATCATGCAATTATTATTTAGTCTGTAGTAATTTTATCTGTAGTTTATAACACAGCAGCTGCACTGTATGAGTCCAAAGGTACATATTACCCAGTTTCCTGCCTCCATCTGCATCTGTGACCAGCTGTCTTAGAAAGAATGAGAAGGACAAATCATGTGATTCTTGTTCTTAAGGTAACTTTGAAGTTCAACAACATTCAGCATAGAGGACTGTCTGAGTCATAGGAGTACATTTTGAAACCATATGTGGATCCCAAGACTTTAAGTAGATTTGTTTTCGAAGAACTTGTCCACCCTGCCCTTTCATTTCTTCACATGAACTTTAAGCCCCCACAGTAAACTTTGTCAGATAGCACAGCTTGCTATCTGATTAGGAACCACTTTTTTACTTGTATTGAACTAACCTTCTACTACTATGTCCCCAAGACTGAGAAAACCAATTCACTTTCTCCATGACATGATGATTTGAGGACCTGCCTCCTGAAATCCTTCTAATCCTAGTTGGAGAGTCCTAATTTACTCAGCCAGACCTGATACAGAAACTTCTTGGTGTCTTTCATCTTCCTTGTCCCTTTCTGAAGTTTCTGCACTTTTACTATTGTTTTTATTTTTTATTATTTTTTATTATTTTTTACTTTTTATTATTATAAATATATTTTTATTATAAATATATTAT
>WTSP01003585.1:22634-35634 GCA_025331215.1 Actenoides lindsayi
TCTATTTTTTACTATTCTTCTATTGTTTGTTTTTAAGATGAGGAAATCAGAACTATACACACTATTGAAGAGAGAACTGGCAAAATGAAATAACCTGTTTTGTTTCATTGTTTCCTAACACTTTCCAAACTTTCATTTGTTTTTAATCTCACAGTATTTTTGATCATGAACCTGACATTTTCATGGAAGTATATGGGATTTAGTATCTGTAAACACACATTTTCAAAATCATGTCCATGCTACAGTGAAGTTTAGATTTGTTTTGAGCATTCCATTATTCCATATTAGACAGCATGTCATAAGACTGTCACAACATTTGAGCATCACTTTATCAGTGTATCTATTCTTCCTTTCAGATGGAGAACAAAAGCATATAGATAATAGGTGAATGACACACAGTGTTTGCAATGACATTCAAGATCAACATTGGATCTCTAGTCTGCTGCCATGTAACTTGGATTAGGCATTTAATTTCTTAGCCCATCTAAAACCTCATCAGGCTTGACAAGGCTTAGCAGATAAATGGCTATACTATTTTTAAATTTTATTGATCTATGTCAGTTATATGCTGCTTTGTATGCTTCCCTCAAAAAAACTAAGTAGCTCCAGGAAAGGTGAGAAGGCCTACAAAATGTAACCAGATTGTAACATGATTTTACCCAATATTTCGGCATTTATAATAGCATTCACTTGCCTTGTAGTAAAGCGGATATTTTCTCCATCCAACGTCTCAGATTATCTGTGCTCCTTACCTCAGCTTAGAGTCAAAATGCAAATATGTGGTGGATGGAATATCATTCAGAGATTGCATGTGATCCCACCAGTACACAATATTAGTCTGTCCTCATATAAACTACTTTCCATACTACTCTTATATTTCATGCCAGGAGCAAGCAACTGATGAAACATTGAGATATAGCTAGGTTTTGAAGGCTTACAGGAAGTCTGGTTTCTGAGGACATGGACTCTTTAATGAAGAGCATTTCAAACTCTGTAAATTTCGGAGCCCTAGCCATTGTCAAAACACGTGTCTTTGAGTCCTAGGTAGGGAAAAAAAAAAAAAAAAAAAGGTTTATTCTTTCTAAAATAGGAAAAGATCTTTCTCACAGTTTTCATCAAATACAATACTTGCATTTCTCTCAAGATGTTTCCACAGAATATGTTGTAAAGGGACAATATTCCTTGTTTCTTTGCTTTTTCTTGTTGGGCTTTCCTTTGCTTCCCAAAGATACAGAAGAGTCCATGAGGAAATTTTGTCTCTGAAAATTCAAGCAGAGGCTTCCTCTTTGCACAGAGGAAGGAACATGGCTTCCAGAAGGGAGTGAATTTAAAGACATTTATTTCCATTCATCAGGTGCTGTGTTAATTTTAAATATTTCCTTGATGTGCTGTAAAGGAGATCTACTTCTAGGTTTTTAACCCTTACCACACTAGCTATGCTCATCTTTCATGACTGTTGATTCTAGCAGACTTTCTGGTGACCAGCACTGTAAGACTTCACACTAAATCAGTTCTAATCTTTTTGTCAGTCTGGCATAATACACTTGAACAGTTAACCTGGAGCATCTCTTCTTTCATGCTCCAGTTATGAGCTTTCTAGGACAAGGACCATCCTTCTGTGCACCTTTCACAAAGGACTTTGTGTTCAACTGCTAGGTGTCACTTTAAAAGGCAGATTAAACTGATGCAGGATGCACGTAGATATCCATCTTCCAAGTGAGGCTTTAAAACACATTTTCCCACAATTTCTTGTACTGAGATTTCTGAGATACATATTCTAAATTTGTCTTCAATTAGGTGAAATCTTAGGCTTTAGAGCATAAGAGCATAGTCTTTTTCCTCAGGTTTCCCTTCCTTTCTCCTCATCATCCTTGCATGGATCTATACAAATTTGAGTTTAGCAACTCATTCATTTCTAAACCAAGTATAAATACTTATTTCTCAACGCATTCACTAGTTTGTATCATTCCATCTGGACACCTTCAAGCAGGCATAGGAAATGTTTCTCACCTTAACTCCCAGGGTTTTTTTGTAGAAATTTTACTTTAAGATAATTTAAAAGGTTTCATACCATGTTTGTTTTTTTCCAAACTTTTAACATTAAAGATTAACTGACACTACTAGAACCATTCCAACATGATGTTTTTATTTTCTGTGATGTAGCAAAAACAAACAAACAAACAAACAAATCTATTTTTAATTACTCGCTGTCCTTGTAAGTAATCATAATTTAATTAGTCTTGATTTCAGACAGAGGATGTTGCCACATGAAATCCTAAAATTTCCAATTAATAACATTTTCTTCAGAAGCCCTGAAATGCAGCATTTCACTAGTCACTGCTATAACTGTTTAAATTTCTCTCTACAACTGTATTGAAGACAATTTAATAATTCTTTCCATTAATGATATTAATTATTGTACATAGGAGGTTTTTCCCTATGACATCTTAAGCACTGGTTCAAGTGTTAATGTAAGTGTACTTTTTAAATTGGTTAGCAGATCAACCAATAAAGCATTTTTTATGAAGAGACAACAGTTGCTGTCTTAAATTCCTTTTCTTTTATGTAACTTTTAATTCCCCTGTAGTGCTTTCTTATGCAAGTTTTCTCTTTTCTGATCTACTGAGCTGTCATTTATGATTATTCTTACATTAATTTTATTACATGCATCTCATGCTTTTGATAGAAGAGCAGTTCAGTATTTCACAGAAACTTCGACAGTTTGTACTGAGCTCTATGCCTGTCTCAGATTAAGTCCTCTCCATTTTTTATTGGGGAGACAAAATTTAAAAAGCCTCTCTATTAGCTGGATTTTAATGCACATTAAATCTTTAATGTTCTGTCTTCTCACTTAATTGCTTAGAAACTCAAGCTCTCCTGAGCTGAGCAAGCAGTCTACTGTGAACCTGAATTTCATATTCTTAACACATATAAAGTAATAGCTCAAGTCACACAAGCAATGGAGCAGAAGGAGTTTAAAGGATAGGGGATGTAAAAAATGATCTGCACTTTGGTTTGGTGAATCTCTTTTGGGCAATGGCAACTCAGGGGCCAGGAAATCAAGGGCAGAAAACCTGTTTCTGTTCTAGAGAGCTGAGGTAGCATCCCACACCATGCAGGGTTCTCCTACCTCTAAGGAAACCTTGAGGAGCCAAGGTAGCTGGTCTTGCCAGGATCCGACAGCTCAGTAAAAAGCATCCTATCTGCAGAATAGCACTTATATTAATCAAGGTATAACCTTTCTTTCTTTGACAAAATTCATTTTTTAAAAAATTGATATTGATGTTTTTCCTTCCTATGGCTGAAGTACTTTGTCCAGGCTAAATAACAACATATGCTAGGATAGGAAATATTCTGAAAGGGGAAAAAAAGGACTCTGAAAGCAAGTTCTGGTATTTGCCTCTGCATATGAAACCCGTTGATTAAAAGCAGCCAAACACACACTACCTCAGGTAATTTCATTTCTAAAAGCCAGAATCCACAAGCCAGTGATTTCCTTAATGGAAGAGTTTTAACATTTCTTGTGGGAATGTTCTTGCAGGCAATTCAGTGCTATTGAAACAGAATGCTACTTACAGTTTAAGAAAAATTACTGTCAAATGCATAATGGCTGCTCAAGGCACATCCTATCTATTTCTGCAATTAGCAGAGAAATCCTGTTGTAAGGTTCATTTAAAGCATCAGTTTTACTGCCACAGGAAAACAGCAATGTGTGTTAGTTGCATTTGGCAGCACTGCTGTGCTATAGCTAAAGCTCTATCAAACTTATTGTTAAAAGGCTTTATTTTGAGAATCTTGCAACTAAAAGATACAAAATTACTCTGTATGAAATTTGTATTCAAGATTTTCCCTTGGGAAGGAGTTTCTTCTTACAAAAAAGAAGTCCTTCAAAGGGGATTATTCATTTTAATGTTAAAAAATTAAAATCCTAAACTTAGGTTACAATAAATTAAGCAGATATTCATATTCTTCATGAAGCAGATTCTGTCTACCTCAGAGCTATATGCCCTGTAAACTCAGTGTATTGTCTCCCACCAGGTCATATGTTAATAGTACTCTATATCCTAGGAGTCTACTGAGAGGCCTTTCCATAGAGAAATTTGAATAAGAGCTCAAGCAGTATATTTGTACTCTGCATTCAAGTATAGACACATGCCCCTACAAACGATTTCAGAACTACCTTCTTTCTGAAGTAGTGATAAAAAACCTCCCTATATATATGTAAAATTTTTGATTTCTAAGACATCTACTCTAGTGTCACTATTTTAACCTATAAATGGTAACTGCTAGCATGTATGCATATTTCCACGCTGACAACTCCAGCTTTCACAGTGCTATAGAAAATGCATCAGGGGTGAAAACATCCTGCCTGTTACTCACCTATGTGTATGAAAAGAGAAAACTTTGAATAAAGGGACCTCACAACCAGGACAGAACAGAGAGAAGAGCACTGGACAGGGCCATGACAGAAAATACAATTGCTAATCCAATGTTCCACATCTGTATGCAGCACTGTGTCTAGATTTCTGGACATGAGCCACAGTGCCCCCCTCCCTTCTCCGTCCTTGGTGTCTCTGCGCCCACAGGACAGATGTCAGTATTCTTCCACCATATCCCTCATCTGGATGACATAAAGACCAAAAAGCCAGGGCAGGGTCTTGCCACACCACGTCCCAAAGATTCAACTTGAAAATCAAGCTTCTTTGTAATAGAAAATTCAGACAACTTTGCTGTGTTTTTTGTCTGTGAATAGAGACTTCCTGAACAAAAAGAAGTCTCTGTGGCTTTTACCATAAGCTAGGATGCAGATGTTAGCTTTGCAAACAGCACTTTTTGCAGTTCTAATGGTATTTATTTTCTGTCTGCAACATATATAGCTAGCCAATAGCAAGTACTTTGCACTGTCAGGGAGCACTACCCAGACTGCAATGTCTCCTATGAGATTACCGTGATGGAAAAGGAATGTATTTACTTCACATTAAGTATAATAAATAAGCCTTAATAATGTACAGAGAACACAAAATTGATGGCAGATAAAGTTTCTTTTTCTCAGTGCTATCTGGGACAAGAAATTTCCTCTGAAGTAGTTTTCTCCACACTGTTTCTTATGTAATCAGGCTGACTCTTTCATTTGGAGCCTGCACTCAGTGAATTACATGCACTTCTGGTATCTTGCTGTGGTGGTTGAACTGGTGCTAAACAGCACACATTGTTCAAGCAGGTTGGTCTGAAAGAACGTATTCATGGGAGGCAAAATGTGGCCCAGGAATAGAAGAGAGTGTGCAGCTGCATGGTTGTGCAACATCCTCCTAGACATTAATATGAAGTGATGCGTCTTTCCCTGGGAGAAAGTCTAACACAATGCAATGTTCCCGTCCTATTAACTGACATTACATAGTATTAGACTTTCATACAGTGATGTTCACTGGTCTGGCATCAGCAAACGTCTCAAATGAACATCAATATAAATCATATATACAGTAAGAAGAATATCTGAAATGGTGCGTTTTGCCCTCTTTACACTGGATTTCTAACATTACTCATTTCATGTTTCCTGTTTAAGTATATTATGTCATATTCCACATGAACAAGGAAGCTAAAATCAATAGCAGAATCGTCTTCTATACTCCATAAATACATTTTAGTGGATTCTTTTCTCTGCCTCGTAGAAGAAAAAAGAAAATGTTTGTTGTTACCCTAACTTCACTTAGAATATTGTTTGCAGAGTCCAAAATAATAATATAGAATCACACAATTATAGAATGCTAGGGATTAGAAAGGACCTCTGGAGATCATCGAGTCCAGTGAAGGAACACCTAGGTCAGGCCACACAGGAACAGATCCAGGCAGGTCTTGAAAGTCTCCAGAGAAACAGAGCCCACAACCTCTCTGGGCAGCCTGTTCCAGTCTCCCTCACTCTCACAGTGAAGAAGTTTTTCCTCATGTTGAGGTGGAACTTCCTGTTTCACCTTACTACCATTATCTCTCATCCTATCACAGGGCACAACTGAAAAGACACTGGCCACTTCTCCTTGACACCCACCCCTCAGATATTTATAGACATTAATAAGATCTCCTCTCAGCCTTCTCCAGGCTAAACAGTCCCAGGGCTCTCAGCCTTTCTTCATAGAAGGGATGTTCCAGCTCCAGTCCTGTAGCTCTCCAATGAACTCTCTCCAGTAAGTCCCTGACCCTCTTCAACTGGGGAGTCCAAAAGTGGATACAGTATTGCAGATGTGGTCTCAC
This sequence comes from Actenoides lindsayi, assembly GCA_025331215.1. Classification (NCBI taxonomy): domain Eukaryota; kingdom Metazoa; phylum Chordata; class Aves; order Coraciiformes; family Alcedinidae; genus Actenoides; species Actenoides lindsayi. The sequence continues at coordinate 28,881 of WTSP01003585.1, forward strand.
TAATGAAAAGTAGAGGGGGAGGAGACCCTCCCTTGACCTGCAGGACACACAAAATATTATGTCTCTTATTCTATGACTTGCAAACTTGTATCGCATCCTTTCTAGTTAAGTTTGTCACAATCTTTTGGTAAAAGAAGGTATATCAGATGAGGGATTCAGCCCTGAGGCAGCAGAGACAGGTAGTATAAAAGTAAGTGGTCTAATATGCTTTAGTTCACCTAGTGGAGACCTGGGACAAGAACACTGAAATAACAATAACTATCTTTTAACTGTTCCATCTCTGCAGGGATCATGAAACCTAAACTGCCTAAACTCATTGTATGAATGCCCTGATTTCAGACTTGTATATGTATTCCTTATAAGAGGAGACTTTTAATAAGGCAACTACAAGGTGAGTATGAAGTCACATTTTTCCCTCCTCCTACCCTTGTGGATGGAACTCCCTCACGTTTTGACTGCATGCCAGTGAAGTAGAGGGTGTCCAAGGCATATATCTGTATTCTCCAGCATACTCTAAATGTTGCCCTAAGCCATATAACCCTTTTTTTCCTTCATTCCTGATATTGCTGGTATAAGACTCTGAGCTGTAACAACAACCACAGGACTCTGCACATAACTGCACAGGACTTTACCACATAAGTGGTAGACACTCAGTTCATCTAAACACTAAGACCACACTTACTTTTCTAGGCTTCATTATTTCACTGTTTGCATCCAGAAGCAAATGACTTCTTTGCTTCTGGAAGGATCCAGTGGAGAGACTCTCCAACAGACAGAGACCTCACAGGAGTCCTTTGCCCTGAGGCAAATGCTGCTGGCAAAATCTGTATATAGGCACACGGGAAGGCTCTGTATACATATGCATACTTCCTTTGTGTAGGTCACAGTGTTACAGCTTCGACATGCAAACAAAGTCAGTATAGATGGAATATGAGAGGATGTTTGACAGACAGGTTGACATCTATATGGAGCCATAACTGATTCGTTCAAATTCCTTGACTCTATAGCTGGAGATAGTGATGTCCCTTTAACCATGCCTTTTGTGGGTTAGTAACAGTCAATGTCTGTTGCTGCAGTTTTATTTCCTGATTGTGTATTTTTTTCTTACAGGATTTTTTTTTTTTTTTTTAACACACCCTTCTCCCAGCAGTCAATTGACATGTTGTTGGATTTAGCTTCAGAGTCAGTCAAAAGAAAAATTGCTGGACTGAATATGTGCTTGTTTCAAATATACTAATTTTGTCACTGAAGGTAAAATTAGCTATTGTAGCTAAGACATTAGTCAAGACTTTGACTTTGCATCTAGCTTTTTATTTGGATTAGGGTCACAGGCTTATCATAAAAACAAGTCTACTGAAGTGTGAATTTGAAGACATAAGAAACTGACACCTGTTTATGTTACAACCCTCCAAGGCTCCCCATTCTCTTACTCTGTGAAGCCTTTCCAGTCCAGCAACTTCTAAGAGCATTTAGAAATGTATTCTTCCTCAATAAGTGCTTCTGTTTACAGTACAGCTTTCAAGAACTGACAGGTATGCCTTAGTGCACTAATTTATTTATCCCGTTCACATGCAAAGCTGCACACAGCTTCTTGGTGCTGTCTCAGGTTGAGAACTGAAAGCACACTATAGCCAGTTAGTTACTGAATTTTGGCATGGAGCCATCCATGTCAACTCAGCTTATGATCAGGGTCTCCAAGTAACTTTCTAAGTGCAAAATATGGCCTTAGTAATTTGTACACTCTTGTTCCAAAAGCAGTAATCAGACTGGCATTTACTAAATCCTATTTCTTGCAAAAGGGAATTTCAGAACACACCCTCAAAACAGGTTTTTTGGCAAAAAAAGCAAGATGATTCCCTGGTGCTTGAAATTTGTGAACCCCATAGGTAATTTTATAAAATATTTCCAAAATGAGCCAAGATATCAAGTTTTCTAAGAAATGTTATAGAAAGAGAATTTAAAATACTTGGGTTTTTTTATATCATCACAAACCGCAAAACAGTATCATTCTTTCCATTAAAAACAGAGGAAGTAAAACAGTTCCTTTCCTATTCTTAAAATCATAAGACAGAAGTTCTTCTTTCAGGGTCTTAGGTGCAACCTTTTCATCTTTTCTTATAGACTGACTCTGTCACTAATTATCTCCATTTCTCTTTGACTTACGTGTTCACAGCTCTGCCTGATGTTTATTCTGTCAACCTCTGTGTTAGTAATAAAAGTCTCAAAACTATTAGTAATTTGATTGATATATAGGCATAGAAATTTCAGAGAATGTTCACCATGTGTTAGGGCTCCCATTCGAGAGATTTCATTCTTTTCCTCAAAAACAAAGAAATCCCAAACAACTACTGATAAATATCATCAGGAAGATTTCATACAGAACACCCGTAGCTAAAGTGAAATTCAGTCAGGATATAGCATTTTAAAATGCTTTATTCCTTGTTGTCCGCAATAGTTCATGAACACACTTCCTCTCTAAAGGATAATATTAAAAGGAGCTTAAAAACTCTTCAAAAATCCAGTGACACCCCCTCCCAAGACACAAAGCAATGCTCATGGAAATTAAAACTTCTTATTTTACCATCCTATCTTTCCCTGCCCCATTTCACCCACTAAAGACAAGTGAAAGGAAACAGTAAACAGAAAGAACAAGAAACACAGTGCAGAGAACAAAGAAAAGCAAACATAAAAACATCAGAAGGAAGAGCTATTAAAAAAATAACACACCTCTCCTGAAATACCTTTATCCAATTATTTCCAACCAGTACGTTTGGAGTATATTGATTTTTATTTCATGATTTAGAAATGGTTTTGTTCTGTAACTGCTGTGATTACTGTAACAATGCACAAGTTGTTATTTCCTTTTACTAATCACAGTTTCAGCTATATTATATCCAATAACTAGGAAACCATCTTCAGTGGAATCTGGAGCTGCAATATGTCCTTGTAAGCAAAATGACAGTGTGCCACTTAAACAAGAGAATGGAGGAAGGTCTGCAATGGACTCTGTAGTAGTGCAGTGAGGTAATGTGCTATGATAACTAAACCTGTACACTTATATTTTAAATAGGATTGGTGACCAATCAAGAAAATCTGCTAAACCTATTTCCCTTCCCACTACCCCTATATAACTGAAAATCTGAAAAATAATTGTAAAATTTGTTACCAACATGAAATGTTTTCTTCAGTGTAGAACAAAACATAGTGGCTTTTTTTTTTCTGAGGAACTGGAAATAGACGACATATAGTACAGAGTATTTCTTGTGTGTCTTTTTTTTTTTTTTTTTAATGGTCAGCTTATACACAATAATTCATCTTGTCAAACATAGGCAAGTTTGTTCACTTGCTGCAGTAGCTGCAACATGAACACAGTGTCCCAGTGAGACTGATGTTTGGGGCCCATAACTCAGGAGTAGGATGTTGTTTTGTTCTAAAGAAGGGGAGGACCACTGATTGCTCCTGTGGCCATTCACAGGCTCCATGAAATCAAATACTAATATTTCAGAATAACTAAGATTACTAAGTTTTTAGGACCCAGTTTTTTAACTTTCTGGTTTTCTTTAAACCCCTCTATATGTTTTCAGCTGTCATTTCTCTTCCTTTTCTGCTTTCTCTGCTCTTTTTCAGTGGTAAGTAAGATATTGAGCAGAAAGAACATTTTACTGCTAGCAAGCAGCTTTGTAGAGATTCTGCGGCCAAACTTCCAAATATCTTTTCATCTCCTTCTTGATATATATTGTTCCGTGCGCCCTTGCCTGAGAGATACTGTGTAAAAGTAAACCACAGTGTAAGTCATAAGACCACAAGACATTTACAGAGGAGCAGTACTACCCCCTAGCACACAATTCCCTCCTTTGTTTTCCAAAGGCAATCAATCATGTGTCAGTGAAAAACCTCCCACATTTGCTGATTTTTATCCTTTGCAGAATATATTAGATAAATCTCCTCCTTTGACAGCCAAAGGGAAATCTCAGGCTGAAATGTTGTCCCCAACTGAAACACAAATTTGTCATACCCTTTTAATCCTATAATGCTTATCTCCTTTACCACCTTTGGGGCATACAGACTTTCACTATCATCAAAGTCCCAAGCCCTCTCTCCTCCATTTCCCCATTATAATCCTATAAATAAACATTTGAAGAACAAAAAGGACTAGTTTCTTCTGTATGAGTGGGGGAAGGGGTTCCTGTGTGATATTTGAAAGGACACCACTAAGCTAATCACTTGCCTTGCAGATGTGTGCCCATCTTTTTGGGCTTGCCAGAACTTTCTTTCATTTGTGTGCTTTCATTTTGTGTCAGATTAACCCAATGAAGTGACTTGACAGCCAGATTCAGATCCAAAATGGGCTTGTTTCATAGCCGGCAAGCTCAAATTATTTCCAAGCTTTTTCATATGTCAACTGCTGTAAACATGCATGCAGATAACAGCAAATATCAGAGGTTTGACTGAGCTGGTATCACAGCTCTCAGCACTGCTTCTTGAAATGTTTGAAGATATCTTAATAACATAACAATTTTTTTTTTCCCCTAAAAAGTTGGTTTAATGCCTTGCAGAGTGTTAAAGAAAATCAAAAGGAAAAGACTTTCCTCCATGATCTTTCATATGAAGCTGCTTTAAAGATGAAGAGCAGATGGAGGATATTTAACAAATGTGAATCATAGGAAATGTATGTTTCAAAACTTTTCTGTACACTTGATTTTTCTCATAGGTTTCCTCCAAAATTGTGGTTCAGATTTAGTCATCAAGGTTTTCCAACCTTAATGATCCTGTGACTCTATGATTCTATTTCTTTCCTGCAAACCTAAGAGTTTGACAATTATTTACCACTGAAGAAAATCATGTTAGTCAGACCAAAAAGAACTTCTTCATACCCATTTTTCATTGGCTGACTGGAAAGAAACTAGACGTGGTATTATGTCTGCATTCAGCACTTTTCTACAGAAACCTGAAAGGACATTCAGACAAGGTCAGTGATCTACTAAGTATAATGCATAAATTTCCAAGGGAAGTATTGAAGATGTGAAAGATTTTGGTCTTCCTGAGTTAATTTCAATGATTTTCAAATTGTCAAAATATAAGGCATTACATATTTTTACTAGAAAATTCTGAACCAAATGTGCTGTATGCTTTTTTTCTTCAAAATCTTTAGCACCCCATCAAAGACTGAAGTATTAGCAAATGCCAGAAACAATGTCACAGTAAACCCTCGCACGATTAAGAGTGCCTCGGCTGCAATGTCAGTTCAAATTAACGTATAAACAGGATGGTGGGGCAAGATGTAAACTGGTGTCTAATTTCTGAAATATTTATAATACTCAAGGAGGTAAAATCTATTTCAAATAAAGGTGGTACTCATTCTGAATAGTCAAGGGTTATAATAAATTTTGTGTTCCTAGACAGAATTGGAATGTATATATAGTAAATCTGAATTTGTATTCTTTTTTAAAACACTTCTGTCTTCAGCACTTATCTCTATTTGAATGATATTAAATTGGAATCTGGTATGTGTGTGGTTCTTCCTTTATTTTGAAGGGAAATGATTGGGAGAGGTTTTGAAAAGGTTGTACGTTTTTAAGAAAGTAAAGTCTACAAATGGGTGCAATTTTAGAATTCTTGCAAACACAAGACTAGAGATAGAAAAGATCATTAGGCTTAGAAATTTTTCATTTCCAAATTGCATTAACATAAATTTCGACCTTGGCATTATGAAATGCTGTCATCTGAAGAAGTTAAAGTGTATAAGGTGGAAAAAATTAGTACCATGAGCTTTTGTAGTTATCCTTAGTTAGCCTTGTGCATTTCTAATTTCCAGTTCACTTTGATGGAAATGAACAGCATCACAACAGACTCAAACTACATCCATCCAAAGCCAGAGAGATGACAGACTATATTAGTGTCAATAGGACACCTTCATGGTTCAGTGTAGGTGTTGTGACAGCACTAAAGTCCAAATATTTCTGAGAAATTATATAAATTCCCCTCTGGAGAGGTAGTTTTGCAATGTCTTGATTGTAAATCCACAGGGACTGTATTATAGCTTTCATGTTTGTATTTCACTAAGCCTAGAAAGGCTTGTAACATCAGATTCACAATAAAGTATCTTCTGAGCTGTTTTTTTGGTAAGATTTTGTTGTTCTCAAATAGATTAAAATCAAAGCTGAGGCTTCAGCACTAGCTGAAGAAAGATGACTGAAGATTCAAAGTCAAAAACTGTAGTCAACTTCACTGCAAAGTAAATCCATCATGGTTCTTAGGACATTCCATGAAGAGAGTTCATGTCTGCTGAAAAACTCAGCTCATGTCTGCTGAATCAGCCTCCTGGGGTTGCGTACCACTGTGGTCTCTGCAATAACAGACAAAAGAAGGTGTTTCCCATTAACATTAATTTTCGTACACATTTCTAGTTACATGATTAGCATTTACAAAACTTTAATAGCATTTAAACAGGTAGTTAAGCTTTAACATATTCAAATCCTTCCTTTGGTAAGTAAGCTTCCCAGAAGAGCCAGGTAGATGTCGTGCTTAGGGACATGGTTTGGTGGCTTTTGATATGGCTAGGAATAAGTTTGAACTTGATGATCTTGAAGGTCTCTTCCAGATGAAACAATTCTATGATTCTATGATTCTATGATTCTGTGATTCTGTGATTCTGTGATTCTAGGATTCTATTATTCTGATTCTATGATTCTATGATTCTATGATTCTATGATTCTATGATTCTATGATTCTATGATTCTATGATTCTATGATT
>WTSP01003586.1:0-31191 GCA_025331215.1 Actenoides lindsayi
TGGCGCGCGGGCCGGCCCCCGGCTGACCGCGGCCCCCGCGCCCCGCTCGCGCCGCGGCCCGCACCGTCTGCAGCGGGGGAAGCGCCTGTGGGGCGCAAACCAAGCCCTCGGCCGGCCGGGCACAACCCGCTGAGGAAAAGAAACCGGCTGAGGGGAAAGAGCGTTCACATTTCTACCTGCCGAACCAAGATGTCAGTGCTTTTATGCAGCTCACCTCACCTCGGTCCAGGGCTCCTGGGAAAGCTCAGAAAGGAACTTTGTTCAAGGTCTAACGCCTTGGCGAAAGGTCTTTCAAAGTTGCAATCTAAGCTATAGCGCACTCTGAGTTTTCATTTGGCTAAATCCCCTCAACAGGGAAATGGCTGATTGTTCCCATTTAAAAAAAAAAAACCCCGGTGTGCGGGAGGGAGGGGATAGAATCATTAGTAAATGAGTGGGATGATTTTAAAAAAGAATAATTTGCTCAATCAAGAATAATTTAAATAGCATCTAAGTAGTCATGGAAAATCATAAACTATTACCCTACATAGCACTCTGTTGGCTATTAAATGTCTCCTTTTTCACACCACTGGCCTGAATGAATAACTTGGCAGCACAAAATTAGCCAGGTGGCAAAATGTGCTTGTGTCAGCTATTGGCCAAACAAAACAGCAAATAGCAAAGCTCATTTTGCAATGTCACATTAACTCCTTCTACGCTGGGGGTGCGTCTTTTTATATCTGCTCTTTAGAAGCACCTGGGCGCAGGCCAAAGGAGATCCGCTCTGCAGCACAGGTGGCCCTGCTCTTCCTCCGCTCCTCTCGGTTGCAGGTTGAGGTGATGTTTGTGGTCCTTTCCACGTGTGGCATCTGAGAATGTACCGAAGCGGCTGCTCCGTAACATCCGTGTCAGCTTAACATCCCACTCTGGAAAAACTGTATTCTCAGATGCTCTTTACCAGAGGGGATTTTATGCACAACTTGCTTTACCTTCATTAGAGCCATCTCTTCACATTATTATAATACTTGCCAATTTTTCCGTTTTCGCATTGTCTTAAGTTTATTTTCAGCAACCAAGAGACATTCAGGAAATGGATGTAAAGAGCATGAAACCAAGTGTTAGAAGACTCAACTTAGATGTATTATGTTCCTATTACCTCAGAGATTAATCTGGAATTTTATTTATATAGCATTACTAAAATATTATACACGGCAAAAGGACGCATCTCATTGATGTCAGTGGGATTCTTTTGATAGATTTCACAGAATTTATCAAGAGCAACCAATGACCTTTTCCATTCTAGAGGTTAATACAGGGGAACAAAGTATATTCTTTTATAATCAGCAGCCTTTCCCAGCTGTAGAAACTCACCTTCCCGTTGCACAGCTAACAGTAGATCCCTGAAGTTAAGGCTCGGCCTGTTTTTTGTTAACAGAGAATTTATTTAACCCAAGTATATAACATTTCCCTGAAGTGCTATAGAATTTCATTAAGAAAATAAAGGCAGTATTTCATAATTAAGTTGCTGTTTTAACACTTTTTCACGAGACATGCTCTACTGATAAAACTGACCATGTCACTCACTGTAAACCCAAAGCAGAAATGGGTAGGATATTGGCAGCTGTCTTTTATACAAAGGACATTTTTAGGGGTTTTTTGGTCCACAGCATATCTATCTTGTATTTCAGATTAATTTTTCTTCTGAAAATGATAAACACATTGTACCTAACCAAGGATGATGTCCTGTTCTTATCCAGGCAGTCTCTTTTCCACTGAGTTGTTTCACAAGCCCTAGGCAAAAGACATGGGTGAATATTTTCCACTAAAAACAGCAGTGGTGGGAGGAGGGAATCACCAGTACTGTAAGTTAATGAGATGGGGGGCTTTAAATACACTTAATAAACAGTCACTTAGACTGAGCATAATAAGTCATGGAAATTTATAAACTATTACCCACTATAGTACTTCATTGACTATTAAACATCTATTTTTCACACCACAAGCCTGAGTGAATAGCTTGGCAGGAAAAAAAATTGGCCAGGTGGCAAAACGTGCTCAGTACAACCCATGTCAGATATTGGCCAAACAAAATAGTCCAACAGAAGCTGATTTTGAAATGCTTTTAACCCTTGAGAGCCTATGGTAATGTTTTCTAGGAGCAAACAGACTTATATTCCTGAAAAGAGTAATATCCACTACAACTACACATGCATGTCTTCCTAGGTGCAGTGCTTTTGTCTGTACCTGTCCTCTCTGTACTGCCTGTCTGTGATCTGCAGTTCTGCTGATGGTCCCAGCCCAGGGACAGAGCCACTATCTGTCACCTGAGGCATGAGAGTGCACCTGACAAAGTTTTCATTGCAGGCTTTTAATCCTGGGTACTCTAATTTAGCAGTCTCTCTCACTCTTATCTAAAAATAATCTCCAAGAAGGACTGGGGGAATTTCCAGTCTAGTTAAATACATGGTGATCCTTAATCCCTCTCTCATGAGTGAAAGGACTTTTTCGGGTCTAGAGGTAAGGGTTTACCTGCGAGTTTAAAACTGTGGTATGCATGGAGTTACAGAGGACAAGAAACGTCTGGGAGGAAATCTCTGAGCTTTGTTGCTTGGCCCCATCTATCTCTGCTAATCTCTGTGGGGAGACCAAAAAACCCCAGATTTCTAGTAGTTCATCAAACCTCAGCCACCTCCAGGCTGTTGAAGCATCCTAGGGTGTCTCATGCCTGGCTAAAGAGCCCCTGTATAACGTAGTTTAGAAGGGCTAAAGCTGGTAGAATATAGCACATTGCAAACTATTCAAAGCCTCAATGAAAAATGAGAGGTTTGCACCTTACCTGACCTTCCATCATTGTTTGTGACTTGGGTCAGGCACAGCAGCAGAAAGACATCAATTTTGTTTTTCATTATGTCCTTATATCTGTTAGAGCAAAGGATGTATTATTTTGATTCAGCTTCTCACCCCAGCCTCATATTTCTTCCTTTCTTCCAGCTAAGACTGCACTTCTGTTTCCAACATCCCCATCTCCTCTCTGACCATTTTTTTGAAGCACTTTATGAGGTTACACATTGAGATAGAATTATCTCGCCAATACCATCCATGACTACAAAACCAACTGTGCAGCACATAGCAGCTACACCTCCTGCCACAAGCTGACTTGATAGTGTTCCTGCGTGCTGCTACAGGGCTAAAAATCATCGTGTTAGAGGAATGACTCAGTCTCCAATGTCCAGTCTCTCTCTAATAGCTGATCCACCCACTTTTTGGGTCCCTACTGAATACTACTATTTAGAAGTGTCCCCCTACCATCCACTGCTGGGAAGGTGGTACAGATATGCCACTGAAAACACATCTGGTGAAGCTGTGTCAACCAATAATATTCTTGGGACAAAGGGCTGTATGGGAGAGGAAGGAAAGCTTACAATTGTCTTAATGTCTGTCTAGCTGACAAAAGGTTGGGTGGCAGTGGGGCAACACTGAGTGGAGCCCGACATACATAGCCAAATGAAACTGCTGAAGGAATGTGTGTAGGAAAAGAAAAAAAAAAATTCCAATTACTGCAGCTGGAATTAGGCCAGAACACCTTCACTAACACCTCTATTCATGGAAAAAAAAAAAAAAAAAAAAAAAAGAGAAAGTGATCCTTAATGACCACAAATGACCACAGACTCTGTTTTACATCTCTTACAAAAACCAGCAGCATTACATTCCCCAGACCCTAGATAGATAAAGGGGGAAATATGCCATGGATTCCCCCCTCCGCCCCCCCAAGAAATTAATGACACTGTTTGCACTAATTTCTACTGTAGAGAGACTTTCAAAAAGAGAATCAATCCTGTTTAACCTGGAAGCTAACAGTATTAAAAACCTAAGGTGTCTGTCTCATTGCTTGCTTCTGCAGAGGCAACCAGGATCTGCTTCTTTTCAACTAGTGCACATAAAAAGCCTCTTAACTAGTAGACTTCAATGCCATTAGCTGCAGCAGAGTGGAAACAATTAGCCTCTCTAAAGGTACCTTGTAATGTCATTCCGAGGCGGTGATTACTGGTCTGTCCTGAAGCCCACTGAAGCAGATGGAAGGGCTTCTGTGGGTCTCACTGTTTTAGAGCAAGGTACAGATGCACAGTGAAAAGACACTGCGTTTTTCATTTCCCTTAATGAAGAACTATCAGTTTATATGGATGCTAACTGCTTTTAAGGGTCTTGCCTTTTCTGATGCATATCGTTCTATCTCAAAACTGCCCTGTTTTATACTCAAACCATGTAACCTATTCATCCACTGGTTACTCTTTACCAAAACATTGGTCTGTTACTGGCTACTATCTCTTAGTATTTTGTCCCACAGCCAACCTACCCCTTAGCTGTGGTAGAACAATGCTCAGTCAGGCAAAGCTCAGACCAGACTAATGGGACTGGAGCTACAGAAAAACTCAGTGGTTACAGAAGGGACACTAGCTCATGACATACGACAGCACAATGGAGTATCTAGCTGCTGGATACTTAACACTATACCACATACACTTATAAGCCACCAAAAGTATTCCAAGTTCTCTTCAGTACCCATGGGTACATTTTGCTTACTGCATGGCACCATCTATCATAGTACCTCCTAATCGTTTGAGATCCCAAACGGTGCAAACAGAATTGCGTGGTTAATTGCAGCAGGGGCCACTATTGAAGAAGCTCTGAATAAAATTGATATTTAGTGATTCCTGCCCAAGAGAGGTGGATTTCACCAAGAAATGAGTTTGTCAAGTTCTTTATTAAGTTGATAAATATTTTCTGAGAGAGCAGGAAAAGGATGTCTTTTTCAAGTAAGGAACATAATCTATATGGAGTTCTGTAACTAGATGCCTACATAACACTTGAAAAATCAACTTCAAGATATATCTTATTATTTCAGTTAACATGATCATTGACATCTGTCCCTTGAAGTTAGGCTTTCTATTCATAGGTCAGAAAAACATAATGACTTTCCTTTATTTGCAAAAAAAGAAATATTTTTTGTGAGGAAGACGGAACATAAAATTTACTCTTGCTAACAGGTAACATATGCTGCACTTTGATTCATCTATTTTCAGCTTTAAGGTTTATTTATTAAGCAGCATAAATCTGAGGTTTAAAGTACATATACAGGCATTGTAGTCTCAGACTGTGGCTTGAATTCAATAGCAATCAACCTTCTCTTATTCACATAAAATACAGAGATGTATCCTCCCCTTCTCTATATTCATATTTACTCAGGTCCTTACCCTCTGAAGTTCAGCTACACGGAGTAAGAAAGACTAACTTGCCTCTACTTACCCATCCTCTCCTCAAAGGAGAAGGAAGAGGGATGAAGAATTAGGAGATCATCTTTTCCCCTCACACACTTGCTGGTCACCAGTTCTCACTGGGATTCAATGTCTTGTGTGAAAATTCTTGGCATGGTGCATTCTTTTTTCCAATAGTTTGCTCATGCTATTGCCTACTAAAATTTCACCTTCACATGTAAATTACTGAATCAAAACTAAGAGAACAGCTCACACAGATCTACCTATATTCCTTAGGTTATTTGTTCAGAGACTGATAGATCTCTGCTGTCAAACTTACAGTCGGCTTAACAGAACTTGGAGCATATAGTACTGCTCCAACATGTGCTACTGGTAAAGTTTGCTCTTTCCAAAATGTTATTTTTCCAGTGCCAAAGCACACACCAATCCTGTGCTCAGCTATGGAAACTTAATGGATGAAAGGGGGCCATTTCTGAACTCTGAAGAACTTACGTTACTTCATATTCTTTCTTACATTGGCTACTCCTCTGAAACACTTCTGCCACTTTAACGGGCAATAAAAAATGGCCCAAATCATTGCTGTCCTTAGATTCTGTGGTGGTTAAATAATACAAAGCAATCATCCAGCCTACATATTGAGAGGAAACACATAGCCTCACTTCACTTCCAAAGCAGACAAGCACTTTGGCTTACGTACTTGCAAAGGAAGAGTTGTCATACCATCATCGTGAGGTTTGGCATTAGGGTTATTAAACCTGTTCTCATTTCTAGACTCACCATTGCTGGGAAAAGATCCTACATTTAATACCCTAGGCTGCCAGAAGTAGTAAGAAGCATGAGGGCTTGTTGCTTTATTGCTGTTGGGGCGGCATCTTACTGCTGCTCTACCAGGGTCTGCGTGATGGATCTGAGCAAAGTAGTGGAGAATTTTTACAGGGAAGCCCCACTCATTCCCTCTTAGGTGAGAAAAGGTGCTCTAAAATGAAGAGTTTGCATCACCTTTATCTACTTTTATTTCATGTTTTGTCACAGGAAATAATTATTACCACTTATCAGATATTCCTGACTCTGGTAACGTGATCTCTTCCTTACCTTTTATATACTGTTATCTTACAGCCTTCCTAATTCTGAATTTCATCTAGCAAAAATGCAGAAGTTTATGCTCCTCTAAGATGCTTGTGGTGTTGCTTTTTTTCCCTTATTATATGCCATTCATGGCATCTACACAAACTTGCTGTTTCAACTATGGAACAAATCCATACAACACCACTGTAGATGCAAACCATGTACCCAAATGAGTTGATTTTGGCACCCAGATTGCTGATGAAATTTATGCTTCATTAACAGATGCCTAATGTATATAATACGCATATTTTGGAATTGACCTCAGCCTGGCCAGGGAGGCTGTCTGACCCCATGAAAATACAATTACCTAATGAGAGATTAGGGAGTTTTGCTCATTGTATTTACTATTTCTAGGAAATTACTTTGTGTGTCTCTAGCTGCATCAGCCTTCTTGCTTAAAGTATGTTTTAATGTTATTAGAGCTTGCAAGCTAAACTAGTGGAAAGACAGAGAAAGGCAACACAATTTCCTTTTAGATCAGAGCCAATGTTTCTCCAAAACCATAGCAGACCGGGTTTGCCATAAGATCAATGCAGCTGAACACTCCACCTGCAGAATGAGCTCACTGTCTGTGCATTACGCTAGCCCTCTGCCAGTCCAAGTAGTAAGACTCCTGGGGTTGGTCTTGAACCTGCTACTCCCCACACTGGAGTGCTAAGCTTTGCTGCCAAGACACCAGGCCAGGTATTAAATGCATTCTTGTTTCTGTTACTTTCCAGAACTCAGAGGACCACATTAGAAAACCCAGAAATCTTAACTAGAAAGTAAGGAGAATGCAGAATGCTTAAAGTCATTTTGCAGACAGGAATATGTTCTAAAAAACCCAAACAAATACAATACCAAAAAACCCATGGGTTTAAATATTCAGCTCACCTTCTCCTTACAGGGACATCCAAATGATCAATCCTACTTGAAACAAACAAACAAATCAAGGCTGAGAAGTTCATCCTTATCACTGTACTAAATTTTGTGTGGCCTGCTCATTTCAGCATTGTAAGGCATCCATCTTTTGGACAAGAGGTCTTTATGGACACTGTAGTTCAAATCCTCAGGTGTAGGAGCCCTGAGGTATGAACCCACCAAGGACCTCCAATTCAGTCCACTCAGGACTATGGACGGAGCACGTGCCCCCTGTGAATACCTTGGAAACCATGGCAAAGACCAGGAGTGCTTCTTTTACCTAATCGGAGTAAAACCAGTGAACAGGAAAGTGAGGTTCCCATAAGGCGATTTGGCAGGGCAGTTTACCTTGGCTTTTATAGCTCTTGCAAGGGAAAAACAAAAAGTTCATTTGTGGTTTTCTAGTTGTGATTATTTGAGGTAAAAATTCAAGCGCCTCGGGTTTATCATTGCATAGATTGTATGCATGGGAAATAATGCACCATAGAATTCAACCACTGTTAAGTCAAGCTTCTCACTTACAGGTTTTCCTAAGATCAAGAGAGCAACAAGAAGCATTTCAAAGATTTTGAGATGCAGTGAGGAAGTCAGAAGCCCATAGGCACTAGGATACATTTTTTCAGTATAGCTGATAGTTAAAAAAACATTCATAATTTACTGCTTTCTGTATCAGAGCTAAATTTCATTGTTTCACAAGTCTGCTACTTTACCTGTTTATTTGTTCCACTGCAAGGAGCTTCCCTATTAACTATGCTTCTTACTGTGTACATTTTGTTGACCAAACTCTGACAAAGAAGAAAAGGAAAGCCTTCCATTTGTAGTTATATGTCTTAAGAGAAATATTTACATGCTATCTTAAGCTACTCTAAACATGACACTACCTTCAAGCTAGTCATGGAGGTCAGGGGGAATAAAGAGGAAGCGGTCATATAAATCCGTGTACCTCCACTATTTACAATGGAACTGCACTGATTTAGCTCTTCTGAGATTTCTCAAATTTCACTGTGTTGTTGGGTATGGAGGGAGAGACTTCCAGTAAAAAAAAAAATTAGCATGTAAATAATAAACATTTGAGAAGTCCATAAATCCTTATCAAAATACTGCTGTAAACAGCAGTTCCAAGTTTTCTGTGCCTTGACTTGGGAGGGTTTCTCTATCCCAAACAGGAAATTATTAATGAACTATCATTAATCTGATGGATTTGAAAGCTGCTATTTTTGTTGAACTTTGATATACAGCCCAGTCACAGCCTTGGTGGTGGTGGCTTCACAATAAAGTAACTGATCTGAATCCAGGCTGAAAGGCAACCACGTCTCATCACTGTCCTACAGTGTTGGTCCCCAGTGCTGAGGGGAGCAGCAACTTAAAGAGGCTGCTAATATTTTTTATTATCTTACTCAAAAAGAAAATGCACATTGATAAAGTTTTACTATTAACTCTAACATATTCATCCATTTTCATCTGTAAAAGAATAACAAATCTGCGCTCTCTCTGATTTGGCTGGGAACAGTTGCAAAGCTAGGAGTGTTTGCACATTAGTGCAAGTGAAGGGTAGAGAATAGTGGCAGAGTTACTGCACACATTTGAAGGAACTATATCATGTAAAGGAATGGCTTTCAGCAGGATTGATGCCCCTAACTCTCTCTATAAATAGGGAAATATCAAGCAAGAGCACTACGGTCCACATATGTGACATCAGTGAGGTCTCTAGATCTAAAAACAAAACCCAAAAAAACCCCGAACAAAATTACCAAAAAAACCAAAGTGAAGATATTGAAATGGTCAAAAAGTTATAAAAATGAGAGATCAAAAGCAACAGCCATACAATGAGAAATATCAGAAGCTTTACCTGTGTAATTCAATCACCTGATTACATCCTAGTCATACTTACACAGGACACAAGGCTCTTTGATGTAGCATGACAAGATACCATAGCTAAAGATTGACTTCAGCTTCCAGCTGAAAGAAACTCATATTAGAGTTTTCCTTTTCTTTTTTAAGCATAGGTCATCATTAATGACTGGAGCAATTTAAGAAAGCAATCAATTTACTGTTAACCCTACAGTAGTTCAGTTAAACTAGGGAGATCTCCCTCTAAAAAACATATACTGACTCAGAAGCTGTAGAGTACATGCAAGGTCATTTCTTGCCTTCAAGTAGCAAGCCAGACTAGATCATCCCAAAATATCCCACCAAATTCCATGACACAAAACAAGAAAAAATCAGTTTAAACCAGTGGAGCTATGTAGACTATACCCCTTAAATAATGAGGAGAATAATCATAAAGAAAAAAAAAATAAATAAAAAATCAGTCACTGATTTTGTATACTGGAGGAAAGAGACATTGAAAAATATTTGTAGGGCTCTATGCTAGGCAAAGGACCTCCCATCTTATTGCAAGTATTATAGTGTTTGGATACCGACAAATAAATTACATTAATTGCATTCATTCTAGCAGCCACTTAAACACCATTAGGGCTTATGCATACAATAACTGTGCCATTAGTCAAATCTGGATACCTCGCTGCTAGTAATCAGCATTCTGTCTTCTTCTAGTGTAACTATCTTCATTTCTTTCTGCAAGCCTCTTTCGGCACCATTCAGCTTTTGAACATGAAATTAAGGACGTTATGCTTTGGCCTAAAAACATCCCATGGTGTTCCCTCAGAGTTATAGTCTACCGGGCTACTTGCAATTGCTTGTAGAGAAAAGCTGGGAAGGTTTGCTGCTTATGCTACTATGTCATGCTGCAACCACCTGCTGCAATACCATCCTCATATTACTGTTATCATTGTTGATTTGCCTCTTTTTTTGTCTGGGGGGGAGGTAAGACTCATTTTCTTTCCTGTCCCTCTCCCAGGAGACTGACAACCTAGGCCAGGAAGGACATGGAACATGAGACACAGAGGACTGAAAATTGGGAATGCTGCCTGCCCCTTGTATCCACTTTGAAATAAGAGAAGGTGAAGGGTGGAGTGGGTGGCTTCTTGAAATCTGTTTCCCTTCCATGCCCTCCAGCTGGCTATAGGAACTGCCATCAAGCCCACAGAGTCCTGGCATTAGGAAGCCAATTGTTTGCCAAAGCTGCCTGTTTATGCTCTCCCAAGAGCTGATCCAGCTGCAGGGACAGTTGCTCTCAGCAGTCCCAGAGTATCATCTCTAGGAGTCCCTAGCTTTGCCATCACCATAGCTGCTTCTGTACCTGTAGAGCAGGGGACTATGAGCCTTATTTAAAAGCTAGATCAAAAACTCTCTTGGAATTTCACCAGTCCTGGGGTCAGTCCGTGATCACCACAGTGAAAAGCTTTAGTTTTCCTATTGACACCAAAACCACACCTATGCACCAGGGAGAAATTCTTTGATTATTTGAGTTAGAGAACTCCTTTATATAATTGTGGGGAAAAAATTAAAGACAGGGCAGGAGGCTTTACAGCTTACTACTCAGGACACAGAGATCTCTTTTGATCATTTCATTAGCATGTTTTTCCGTTTGTTCAAGGCAATGAAGAAAGGAATGAATACACTCAGTACGGTATTTTGCAACTTCGGAAGAGTGGCTCATCCACAGCTTTAAGAAAAGCTCAGTAATAAATCAGCAGACCTGAAAGATTAATCTTAGGACCAGCATCTCACCATTATTTCAAATTCTTCATTCCACAGACAACACCTGGCTGAGATTCTTAAATTCAGCATTGATACGGCATTGTCCTAAATGTAACAGTTGTTCATTAAAATCAAGTGCTTTCATTTATGTTCATTCTCCCCCCTCTTGTGGTTCATTATAAAATCACAATTGTTGCTTTCAGAAATGTTCCATAGTTTGGCTTTCATGCAGAAAGGATAGAAAAGGATCCACAAAATCTAGCCAGGCAGTGCTACTAAAAAGCTCAACAAAATGCAAATATAATAAATAACGAGCTTGTTATTCAGTGTAATTCTCATTGCTAATTTAAATGTTCTCTAATCTCTGATTGAAAGCAAATCTTGCCACAAATGATATGGAATACATTTCAGACGGATTTACCATAACTATTAATTGGATATCATGTGCTATTGTCTGGGGAAGATTTTAGTATTTGCACCCTCAATCATTTATTGTCTTACTAGCTTAACATGGAGTATTGTATCTCTAATGCCTTTAGCGAGACCTTCAGCTTGTATAAGTAGACGTAGCACTAAAATCCCATGAACTTGTGCCAGACAGTATGCCAGCACCCTTGTACAGGCAACTTCTTGCATTTCTTAACGTACAGCTATGTCTCCCCACCAGATTGAGCACCCTGACCTGATTCAGCAAAGTGTAATTATGGAAAGTACTAAATGAGAATATACAAAGACCTTGTGTGCAGGTCTTGGATAGTCAAAGGTCTGTAGTAAAAGTAGGTTTTAGCCCTGAAAATGGTTAGAAATAGATGTGGATATGCATGCAGACTCAGAGAGTCTCTGTTCAATTAAAAATGTGTTACTTGTGTCATGATAAATCGAGAGAAACTTGTGAGCAGCAGGCCTGCTAAATAAGACTGATGGATTGATAAAAACATGTCAGTCTAGCAAATCAGAGAGACAGTGCAGAAAAGTCAACATGTACTAACAAACTTTGTTTAAAGGATTCAAACTAATTAATAGAAGTCAGAAAACTGCCATGTCAGAGTTTCTCACCACGATGCTGACCAGCGAACAGTTCCAGTTTTGGAGTAGGTAAGTTAGACTATCACACGATCTCTTCAGTCAGGCTGCCTCATAACCAGAGCACCCTGCTGAAGTGAAACTACTCCCATTACTAGAGAAGCTGTTGTGACTGGGGATCTACTTTGATTCACAGGACTCAATTGAAGGCTGCAGCAATAAGATATTACAACAGGTCATAAGCTCACATATGCAAAAGTCAACTTAAAATCTTCACACATCTGCAACTTTCAGAATTAGAGGTAAGTCTGCTGGTAGACTTGCGTTTTGATGAATGACAGCAGATGGTTTCCTTTTGTCATACCATAATAATAAATCTCCTTAACAGTAGAGAATTCTAAAGGAAAGCTTGGTGGAAATTCTTCCAGGAAGTTTCTCACAGATTAGACAATTTTTAACAAAAAGGATATAATGCACAAAAAAAACCCCAGGCACAATTATGTGAACTAGCTATATGTAATACTTGAAACTGTTCTTAGTAAGAATGAAAAATGTCTGTGAGACTTTAAGAAGCATCATTCTCCATTTCCCCCTGAGTATTTCTTGTGTCTGTTACTCTAAATATTGCAGAAAAATCTAAGTGATGCAGGGTTTACAATCAATTAGCTTTTCTACTAGAAAGAGGAGTTTGACTACACTGGATAATTTTGACACCAAACAATCATTTAACATTACTCACCAGAAATCACACTATTTAGTCCATTGTATGCAAAGGCTGAAAATGCAAAGTGCAGGTAAAAGAGTTTCTGAGAGCCTGTGGAACTACTTTGAACATTGGTAGTTTGGCTTGTAGCTTAAGCTGAGCAGGAAACTGCTCGCTTTTTACAGTTTTTAATTGTAGGACATAATTGCATCATACAATCAGGTCATAAACTCTACAAAGTCATAAACTTTTGGTCTAAGGATTAAAGATCAGACATAGACTGAAGGGAATGGGATAGATAAATTGCAATAGCACACAGATAACGTTGGAAAACACACCTCAAGGGTACATCTCAAAGGCCAATTTATTGCCTAAATCTTGCTTGTCTCGGAGGGAATTATTTATCACTGGTTCATAGTAGCAAAAATTTTGAAAGCCCTGACCCCCAGCCAATCCCAGCAAGTCAGAGGGCTTTTTGTGCCCCGAGGGATTGCTTCATCATTGCTGTAATCCCACTGCCCTTTCCCTCCCCTCAGCACACTCCATCTGAGGGGAGAGAGGAAGCAGATGTATAACCCTGCTGCTTCTGCCGGCCCGGTCCCAAGGTCCAAGTAACCTACATCAGGATGCAAGAAAAGCCTTCACTTTCTTATTGGGCATGCAGTACACATCAAAATCTAGCCCCAAGAAATCAAGAGATTAAAGTTAGAACATGGTTTAAATGGATCCGAGTGAATAATTTTTAATGAATGTATTTAATGATGGATGAGTTTCCTTCCTTCTTTCCATGAAATGTGGGGAGTGAGTTACAATTTGCTTCACATATTCCTTCCTCATTGAACTTTTTAATTTATTTATTTAATTTTTTTAAATGAGGGGTTGCTACTCCAAGCACAAACTCACTGTTCAATTCCAGTTGGTCCCATAAATCACTCAATATTGTTTCCATCCTCCAGTCTAATGAACATAACTCATGGAATCAGCTTTGTGGTACACAGGCTTATAGAAAGCACATTAGAAATTCACTTTTCGTAGTATTCGTGTGTGAGCTTAATGTTTATTTTCTGCCAACAGTTATGCAATTAAGTTTAATAACTAGGAGTGTGTGCAGGAAATGACACCAAAAGCACGCCCAAGATGGCTGAAGATTTGCTTCCAGATTTGCACAAATATAAGTAGATATTGTTTCTGCATTATTCATCCAACTTTAGACCTAAACCAAATATGTCTTGCTAGCAGCCTTGGAAACATATGATGAAGTGTTTTAAAATTCCAGTAGATGTCACCACTTCTCCCCCAGCAAGTCCTTAAGTACCTCTAAAAGAAGCTTTTGAAAACTCAGTTTGCACTACATCATGAGTTGAGAAAGCAGAGAGACTCATTTTGCTTTGGGTTACATCTATGTGTTTTGACAGAAAAAGAATATATTCATTTTTCTAATCTCTGTCAATGAACTAATGAGCTTATAGAACTCATGCCATGATTGTGAACCAAACGACATGCAGAGTAGCTGCCAATTGCAAAGTGATGTTGCTGCCAATACAAAACAGTATCTGGTGTTGTATTATGGTTACCCATGTCATTTCATACTTTGCAATGATACTTTGACTATAACTATAGCCTTGATTGTGACTATGGTTGGTTTTCTACCTCTAGCGCTCATATCCAGTCCCTGAAGTATTCATTTGCTTTAATGTCCTAAGTTTACACAAGCCCAGTAATGTTTCCTTCCTAAACACTTGGGTTCAATTCTTTTCAACTTTCTCCTGCTGTTATCCAGCCCTTTCATGAAAAAGGAGACCTCATGCTTCAGTTCACCTGGTTTTAATGGTTACATTTTTCTCCAGTCCCATTGGAAACAAGAAGCCCACAAGGGCTAGAGTTCCCACATTATAGAAGAGGGCTCATACTCCTTCTGGTCAGCTTCATCCAGACAGAGATTCCTTCCCAACTGCACACTGGGTCTCCATGGAAGCATATTTTTAAAGAAATATCAGATTAAACTCAAGGCGAGCTAAAATCTGGATCTTTGGTTAAGGAGACACAACATCAACGGGTATTTGTTTGTTTCTACTGACCTCTACTCTTTGCATCTGGGAGCTGTAGCGTCTTTCATTGTTTTCCATAAAATTAATTACTTTTCATCACTTTATCTGCATCACAGAATAAAACAAAAAATTACTTACTCTGCACTTCTGAAAGAAACTCAAATCCAAAAAACCATGATAATATGTAAAACCAACCTAAGAAAAACTTACCCTGCTACAGAAAAATAATATAGTCTAAATTTCATTTTCTGAAGAATTTTTTTTTTCCTGTGGAGACAAATTTTAGTTGTTTTTTATTAAGAATATGAGAAGACAAAATTAATCCTCAGCAATTCCCAAGGCAAGACAATGTTTTGTTTTCATGTGACCAGGAGGCCCCAAGAGAACTTGACTTTCTGGCTACATTCATCCCTTAAGACGTGGAAGAGAGTTTGGATACATAGCAGTACATAATGATCACATATTTCTGATGAGTTCAACAGTGTTTTAAACACTTCAGAAAGGTTCATTTGCAGGTCTGTAGATGACTTAATCTTATTCAGATCTCAACCAGATTAAACCAGCCAGACTGACTAGAGACATTAAACACATAAGGAAAATTGGTTCTTAGATATTTTAGGAAGTGAGATAAGATTCAAATGCACCACTGAAGACTTTTTTTAAATGTCCTTATTCATGTGACTGGGTCACTTGAATGAGTTGAAAATCTATCAAGCACTGTTTAAGGATATTTAAAACATTGTTTCAATTCCTTTCCCACCCAGCTGTAAAGGGGCCTCTGGATTACTGTATTGTCAATGGGATTCGTAGAATAGCAGCCAGAACTAACACGAAACTGAACAATAGCAACATTGTACTCCTAAAGAAAAAAGGAAAATGCACCCTATGGAAGAACCTTGGGCTGCTACATGAGGATTGACATCTTTTATAAGAGTCTTCTGATTGCTTTCTATTTATTTTTTTTTTTTAATCAAACCTACCTGTTCAGCTTTTTAAATTGCTTCCTTGTTTAAAAATAAGTTAAAACAAAAACACTTTTTAGGTGAACTGTCAAAAGCAGTTTATCAACTTGACTAAAAGTATGTGACTGGAAGAGAATAATATGAGCAACTGTCCTTGACAAGACCAGCTAATTATTAACATTAAGTATTCCAGAAAATGCTTCAGTATTACTAAAATAGTGCTGTCTGTATACAGAATAAATATATTAGTTATGTGGTGACTTTGATTGCAGTTTTCTAGAACTCAGAAAAGCCTGTCATGAGCAAACAAACAGAAAGGAAGATGGCTCTTCAGCAGGCAAGAGTTCCAAATAAAGCGGAAAAAAAGAGGCATGCAGACAAAATCAGAATTATCCACAGGGCTGCAGCTCTCAGCTGTTCTGATCTGAACAGACACAAGTTACCTCTCCAGAGATTTTTTTTTTAAAAGTAAACAAGTCCACAGGATACTGATTGAAGGCAATAGATACCTGAATTCAGCAGGGGCCATGAAGCTTTCTCCAAACAAAACCTGGTTGAATCTTCAACAGAAGAAAGCACTTTCCACAAGACCTTTGATCATTTTTGTACTTCAGAGGTTTCCTGTCTCTTGGCCTCCCACACAAAACAGACTGTCAGTTTGCAGGACAGGACTACAAACCTGCTGCAAGTAAAACCATATGATGTTCCTTCACTTGCCTGTGACTCTAAAAGTAGTCTGAGGGTGAATCTAGATTTTCTTTTGTCCATTGACACCGGAGTCTGGACTTAAGGCAAAAAAGGACATATAACTTCTGTGAAAGGTCCGGAAAGAAAAAAAATATGAGAACCCATTTGGTAAAATTTTATGCAAAGACAAAGACAGTATCTAGAAGTGCTGAGAGTAACTGGACACTGAAGAGTTGTTTCAAGACCTTCAGGCATTTTGTAGCTGAAAAGTTTATTCCATCAGTGCAGTCACTAGGACTTAGAACAACTGCTAAACTGAAATTTATTAAAAGAATTACTTCATACTTCTAAAATTTTTACTTAGGAGCAGGCATGTTTTATTCAACTGATTACAGCTAAGACCTGGAAATAGTTTTATACAATAAAAAGTATCCTCAGAGTCTTAACAAAATACATACTTTGTCTATTGACACTCACCAGAGAATGACCTGGTGTATTTATTCATATGCAGCAGACCCTAGAAAACAAAGTAATGGTTACAGAATTTTTAACTGGTTTGTATTGTGGCTCTTCTCTAAACTAGTTTTTCTTTCCTAGTCAGCTTTTTAAAATACAAGTGGGGGTCTGTTTATGTTTATTTTAATAGAAACATTTAAAATTAAAAATATATTTAAGAATGAAGTTTTTAAAAGAAAATATATCCTATTTAGTGAAGGGTGATCTGCCTCAGAAGTATCTGAGAACTAATTCAAAATACTTCAAGTCTGAGATCCTGACAGCCATAACACCTCTGTGCCAAAACCACATTTTAATGATTTAATTTTCAGCAGCCTTCTCAATTATTGCCTCTGCCCCTACCAACTTACATCATTTAAAGCAGAATTAAAACATCTACAACATTTTTCACCTCCCACTCTTTTTTTTTTTGGTGGAACTAGGTTGGAGGGAAAGTTAACAAATAGGTGCCACACTCAAATAAAATCAGAAGTTTTATTGATTTAGGCAATTCCACATTCAATATTTCAGTTACGTAAATTTTCTCTTGCCTCCCTATCTCCCCTCAAGATCCTAGTAAAGAGACTTACTCTTCTTTCACCAGGAATATTTTGCCTGCCTAACTCTCCTCCTCTCCACTATTAATAAATTCATGGTGTAGTAATATCTTTCTTCTGATCACCATGATTCCACTATATGTGTTCTGGTTTCCTGGTTATGAATTCCCCCCTAGACTACCCTTTTCTTTTACTCCAGATAGTCTAAACCAATAACTAGTATCATTCCATAAAGTCTGTGTCTTTTTAAGCCTAAGACACTCATGTAAATAATTGGCTGTGCTGCATTATCTGGTATATATATATAAAAAAATCAGACTCCATTTTTATATACACTGGAATCAGTAAATTGCTTCGAAGAGATGCGTGCATTGTTAGGTCACATTCTAAGGCTGCTGAGGACATGGGCAAAAGCTAGTTAGAAGACAGTGGTAATATCCAGAAAGCTTGAGGAAACAGGCACAAGCAGTGTACCTTTCAGTTAGACATTTGTGACACAGGTGATCACAACAGTGATAAGAAAAAGTACAGTGTTGGTCACACCTTCTTCTTTATGCCATTTAAGTCTTCCAATCCCTTTTAATTTCTCTCTGAAGCCAATAAGCAGTATTACCTACTACACTTGTGGTTTTTTCACTGGTTTTCCATAGGTTCCATAGGGTTCTAGGTGCACTTGAATTATTAAAACAAAAAGTCACTGATTGGCTGTTGAAAAGGAAAGAGAAAAATCTTTGATTTCCCAGTGTTTTGTATGTAAGTCTAATGGGTCACCTTGATTTGGTGGCTATTTGGCAGGGGACTGATCAATTCATGAACTTATAGTTAGCGAGTCTGCTTGTAAAAGTACCAATACCTGAAAGTAGACTACTAAACATATGCTTTTCTCTCAAGTATTCTGGAGAATATATTGGTTCTTCCTCCTGTTGTGGGAGCAAAAAACATTTCTCTTTGTTCTCGGTGACTGTGAGTACGTTTATTTAACAAGCTATTTTTGCTACTTATTTTCTCAGCAAAAACCTACTCAATAGAATAAATATCAGAACTAGACCTTGGAAATTAACTCTTTTCTATTCTGATAACTGGCAATTATAGAAATAATACTCTCAAAAGGAAGAAATTTGTCATATCTAGAGAAAGGGAAACACAGATGCAAGAGCAGAACAGAAAGTAGAGATAAGGATTTCTGCAAAGCATTTAAGTATCTAAGTGAGATGACCCTGTGTTTTCCTCGTTCCCAGTTTTTCAGCCTGTCAAGGGCTGAAACTATTCACCCACCTCTCCATCAGATAAGCACTTCCAACTCCAATGAGTAAATTCACTCTAGGCCTATCTTTCAATGCTGAATGCCATCGTCCCTCCATCACCTTAAAAATGAGAACACTAGTGATTAATTAACAGTATCTAGAGTATTACTTTAAACACATTAAATTTAATATACATTTGAACTGAAAAATCAAAGCAGATCTCTCAAAATGCAAAAGCCAATGCTTTGACAGTTCATTGCTGTTATTTAAGCAGAGGTGGTCAACATACATATTTGGAACAAGCCATTATAAGATATTAGGCAACGTGATACCCTGCAGACCAAGTCCCATCTTTTGGACACTAACAGGCAACACATGCAATTTACCAATGCATTATCTTATCCATTGTAGATACAAATATTATTTTAAACAGAACAAGTCAGAAAAGTAACATTCCACATAAATGATTCATGTACCAAACACACAATAAACTGAGAAAAAAAAATTTATTGTATGAATGAAACATCTGGGCCCCAATATCTGTAAACAGTACAAACTCAAGCTGAAATTTGAACACATTGTCCAAAGTCACTGGAATGTAAATCAAAGTTACAAAGAATCCTGCAGTTCACTGCACATTTGTCTATCATTTCTAATCTTATTCAACATCTAAAATGTTAACGAAAAAAAACCCCAAAACAATAACAATTTTAAAAGAGTCTACATTTCTGACAAGTTTACATTCAAGTTTCCAGAATAATTAAGCTAATATCTAACCTACTTTCAGTCTCTATAGATCAATGAATCCACGTATATGAACATACATGTAAATGTATTACACATACTCTCTACCTCACACTGATTGTCTGTATACACAAGGAGTCCAAAGATTGATCCACAAAAGTAGATGTTTTAGTGAAAACCTTTTGACATGAAATATTTTGTTTCATAGTACATTGAAATCAAACATGTTTATTCTGGCTTAAATGGCTCTTTTTTTCTTTGTTTATTTGCTGAAAAGTCACTTTCAAAGCAAATGTTTTTAATCCAGAATTATCCAGAAGTAATGAAAAACTATTTCAGTGCTTGTGATGACTGTTCATTTCCAAGTTAATTGAGAGGAAAGGAAGAGGTATGTTTATTTTCTCATAAACTTTAGCATATACAAAAATAAAGTGCACAACCTTAGGTACCAAAAATGGTTCCAATGACACTTCGGTGATAACAGGTCTGAACTGGCTCTTTCAAGCTGCATTTTTCTACTACAAATGTGAGATCCACCTAAATGTGTTTTGTTTCTGTAATGTGAGCAGCCACATTCATAATAGGAACACATGTAAATGGACAGTATGGGACTAAAATTATGGGTACATGTTCACAGATTGAGAATATCTGTAGTAAAATCAATTGATGAGGCTTCATGTTATTGTACCTGAGAGCAAATTAGACTCATTCCTTGCTACTGGTCTGCTCACTGAATATTTGATTGACCTGTTAGAAATGGCTTCAAAATATTATGGGTCATAATGGCTTTTTCTTAATAGCTACTTCAGTTCACTTTACATGTGTGGACAGGTGTTTTGAAAAGCTTTACCTTTTCTGGGATAAACCCTACCCCATCTGCAAACTCCTGTCTCGGGTGTTAGTTGCAGGTGACAGAACGAGGTTCAGTACAGCACACTCACAACAGAATTTGATGTGTTGAACTCTCATAGAAATTATCACACTATCAGCATGATAGCACCAGGATCTTACCGAGTTCATTTTTTATGAAATTAGAATTCATTGTTTATAACAATGTCATTTCTACCATTTAATGCATCCATGGTTCATGTATTTCTGTTTAGTCAGGGAAGTGTTAAAGTCCTTCACTTGTATATTTTTTTAAAGCTGTACAGTACCATGTGTCTTAACAATCATGGAAGTTCAAGGAGCTGTCTTAAAGTAACCAAACAACACAGAATTCATCTCTGCTTTTACTAGAATCTTACATCTGTGAAACATCTGATTCAATGCTTATCTTTGAGTAGTCACTTAGGGCAGACATCATTGTACATTTTCTAACGTTGTGAAACTTCAGTCAAGATAGAGGTCACAGCTAAATGAAGAGATCACAAGGGAGACATGTGAAGGCAGAGACTTCTTAACCCATATACTCAAGGGCAGAAAAAAGTAGCCACCATGTATCACTGCTTGGAGCAGGACAGATTTCTCAGACACAGGAAATATGGAAGGCAATCACAGTTTAGAAGTTTCCTGGTGTCTGTCATCTAAACACCACATAATACTAAATAAACAGTAATGAATTAAGCTGCTTAGCATATCTACAAAGTAAGTACAGTACAGAAGAAATGCACTTTTTTGTCAGACATCCTAGTACCCTAAAGCTGCTGATCATAAAATGTTCTGGAGCAATAGTTGCAAGCCATCAAGGAAAAAATTCATATGCTTTCATATGCAGCATGCTTCGTGAGAAGCTGGGGGTAAAACACTCTCAAGATATTGCTGGTTGAGTAATTTTAAATTTATATGACTTCTTGAACAAAGGAAAAATGTAAATTTTAAGAGGAATGTTCATGAGAAAAATAAATTATTTTAAAACCAAGTCTATTCTTTATGTTGTTATCCACTGGTAAAATCTCCTTTTGTCAACTCCAAGAGCTCCTGAAAGTTCCATTTCAAAATTTTAGAAGTACAAGATTATTAGAAAAATGGAAATTCAAATTACAATTCATTTATCTGTTCTGATGATTTAGTTTATGCATGCATAACTTTTCACAAAAGTAGTAGCTTGAATATTAAAAACATGTCTGGACATGCTCACTTCCAGTCCTTGTAAGGCTTGGAAAGGAGAGAAAATTATCAGTGTGTAATGATTTTATGTGGACACCTTGACATTGATGATGGGTGTTTAATTTCATACAGATATTTTTAGGATTCTCTCAATTTCTTTAGGAAATTTCAGTAAATATAAATAAAAGAGCTGTCTGCAAGTGTGTATCCTCTAGTGGGAGCACATCTTTATACAGCATAAGAATGTCCTCTAGCATCATTCCAAGCCAGTATTTCAAAACTTTCTGAAAATTTTTTTTCTGCTAATCACAGTTACATATTTTCATATATCTATTGAAAAATAACAATAGTTAATAACTGAACTCAGACTGTAACATCCCTTTCATTTCAAAATATATACCTGCAGCTTTAAGAACTGTTTTCTTCCAATGCAACAAATGCATGAAACTAAAGCATTTCTTAAAAAAACCTGCAAAATACTGTGGAAAAATATCAGTGATAAAACAGTATTGGAAGCATTTAATATCAGAGCACCAAATTCTTGGCTTTGTTACCTTGACTGAACTATAATAAACAAGAGAACAACATTTTGTTAGATCTCAGTGATAAGGTCTGTTGATGTGCCTTGGCAGGAAAATTAAAAATGACCTTTGCAAACCACTGAAACAAGTTTGCTCATTCAGTTTCTTTGCTCCTACGAACCACGTGTTCATGGTTTTAAAATAAATAAGTCATAAATAAGAATAGTTTAAAACTAAATAGAATTGTATTTGTATTATCTTATTGTATACCTATCATCTTGATTTTTCAAAGGTTTTTGGCTCACATTTATACAAAGCTCTCTTCCATATTTGTGCAGAGCAGAAAGGAATCCACAAGTCTGGGCTTCACTAGCTGCTGAAAATCTGAATCTTCAAGTCCCTCAGGACTCATAACTGCAAGTCTCCGGAGGGCTGCCTAGAAAAACAGAACAACACAACTGTAATACTGTTAAGGCTTGTTGAAGTCTTCGTTGCAGGAATCCACTATAACTATCTCTAAATAATATCTAAGGCTCAACATTGAGCTGTGCAGCTCTACGGACTCTTCTACCTGGGTAATGTCTCATCACTGTCTTCATATGGCAGATGAATCTCACTTCAAATGCAGCTATGAAGTGTCAGTTCTTTTGGGGCACATTACTCTGAGAGTCTGCAGGGACAGTGGTGTTATGGAAGACAGAGGTGAATCAGAGCACTTTGTAAAGCTGTCTCTGATCTGCTGCACATCTCACATTGCCTCTTTGTATCTCAACTCTCCTCTTAGTTTTTGTTCATGAGAACTCTGTGCCACGTGATTCAGAAAACATCTGCTGCTTAAGTTTTATGCAACTCCCATAAAAGAAATCTTTTAGGTACTAGTGTAGTAGAAAAAAAGTAATACATTTCAAACCATTTGGGAACAAATAAAACTGCCAATAAAACTTTCTACTTGTGAGGGGGCACAATACATATTGCATTGATGTTACTGTTATCTTCATAAACTCAACCCTTCTAAGAAGTTACTTGTTTTTCTCACTGGAGGAAAAATATGCAACAATTACACACCTTCTACAACCTGACGTGACAAATGCTACTGGAAAGCAGGCTGGCTTTCCTCAAGAGCAAAGCCTGTTTTCTATTAGTAAGGTCTGATAGTCATGATCAGCTTATCTCAGTGCTGCTTGTCAATGCAGCACTAACACGAGTTAATTGCCTGTTTCAAAATATACAAAAAACAAACAACCAAGCTAAAAACACCAAACAGTACAGACCCTCACACTTCAGTGACCATACCTAGTGGAGCCTGAAGCAGCTTATGTCTCAAGGACAATAATTTGGCCACATATTTATCAGAGAGCGTCATCAGGCAGTTACTAAAATGCCAGGAGAACTGCTGAGACAGGCAGGTAACATCTCAAGCAATAGGCATGAATTCAAGGAATGTGCAGCAACAACTTCAACAAGACAGAAAAATCACAGTCTGGTTTGCTGCCATCACTCTGTAGCCTCTGCCCTAGCAATACAAGGTTAACAATCCTTCTCAACCTGTATGAAGGATGACCACAGCATTTCTTACACCCATGTTCCCACTCTCTTCATCCCACAGAATCACAGAATCATTCAGATTGGAAAGGACCCTTGGGATCATCATGTCCATCCCAAATGAGTCCTGCTTAAACAAAACTTCTCATGTGCTGCTAATCAAAGCTGCATGACCAAGTTTTATTTTACATTTAAATAACATTAATACTAAAAAGCACTGTCAAATGATGTTCTTCAGTCTTCATTCATCAAAGCCTATCTCCTCCCCTGGATCACCCATGTCCCCAAAGCACTTTCCTCTCACAGAATCCTAGGTGAAACTACTCATCTCTAACAGTCAGCTGGGGCTCACAGTCCATGCAGTGCATGCAGCTGGGATCTTTCTCCTAAGCAGAGAATGCATTAATCTTCTGTTGGCCACTCCTTGGCTGGACACTATATTGTCTTGAAGACTCAAATAGGGGGAAAAAAAATAAAATGTAGTGAAAGGAAGAAATCTCCTTTCTGGTTTTTTGGCCATTTTACGTAAATATTTCCGTGTGTGTGCAGATAAAGGGGTGTGATTCAAGGCTCAAGGCTGAACAGCAAATACAGCATCATCAGAGACCGGAACTTAAGCATTACTGAAACCTTAAATTCTGAAGTGTTGCAGTGAAATTTTTTAACTCTCAGTAATGAAGATGGACCCATTTTTTCCTTATGTGCTTAAATCTTCAATCAGAGGATAAATAATTGACACTGTAGAGGATTATGCTTAAGGGGAAAAGCAGGAGACCCGGACATGAATCTAAAACATTCCTGCAATACTTATGAATTTTGAAATCTAAAGGGCTGGGTTTTTTTTCTGCACTTTTCAGGATAAACATGAAAGAAAAATGAAAATGTACCTACCAAACATGCCACTAAAACAGAATCGCTGTTATTTCTTTCTGTTGGTGATCTGCAGAGTTTAATTAGGCGAGGAATACCTGGGTGCACAAAAGAGTATCAGGAGAAATAATTTAGAAATACACACTACTTATTCTGATATGGGTATTTTTTCAGCTATTCCATATTTATGTGGATATGATCTCTAATGCAAAGATTATATACAAATACTTAAGGGACTATCCATGAAGCTATGCAGTTCAGAGCAGCCATAATTAATAACTGGAAAACATAAACAACCAAATGCATTGGTTTTACCCACTATTCCTGTTTTAGAGTGGAAATTGTGACCTCCATGTCTTCCCTCTCAATCCTCCCACACATGCTTAAAAAATTCCAACCAAAAGAACATGTTTTTTCCTGTTAGATTCACCACACCTAAACCTGCAGAGGTCCACGTTCTCTCTCCACTGGCAGATCCTGCACTAGGGTATAAATAAAGGAATGGAGGAGGCCGACTTGCCAGTTAGCACAGTCTGCCACAGCTCTGTGTTGAGTGGATGCTGCACCTCAGGTTCCTCTGGGAAACAAGCCAGAGCTTCATTTAGCACAGCCTTCTCAGTCACTCTCTGGACAGACAGCATGGGGAACCTATTCCATAAAGCGTACCCAGGGAGAGTAAAAATTAAAAAAAGTTTCTCCATGACTGGCAGCTCCTCCCTCTTTTTCAGTCTGCCATTAAGCTAGGGATGGATCCTTACAGCTGAGCTTTACAGCTGCATCTGCCACTTCAGGATCTCGGCTGAGTCGTGCCAGCGTAACCGCAGATTTCTGTTGGACTCGCTCACAAGCGGCAACTTCTGCTGAGTTTCCCGAAGAAGATCTTTCAAAGAGCATTTCCATTAAAAGCTGAATACCTAGAAGGATGTAAGAGCCATTGTTATCCCCTCTCCAGCAAAAAACTCAGTCCAAAAAAGTAAAAGCTAAAAACAAGCTAAGTAAATATAGACCAATGACTGCCCAAATAAGGCATGAAGAATGTATAAATGTGAACTGCAGCTTGGCCATCAGCATTCAGACACATCAGAGGTGTGCAGAAGTTTGTCTTTGCTAGGAAGCTACAGAACTTCTGGAACTAGAAAATGCACTAATCATGCCCTCCACCAACTTCTCAACTCCTCTACAAGTTGGTATTTTAGATTTCACAACTTTATCTCAGTCAAACAAAACACAATTCTCTGTCTGCTTCTAAAAGTAACCTGAGGCTTAATACTAACCTAAAAACCTGTAGTGAGATATTTCAGGTCTCTCTACATGAAGCTTTGCCTTGAATTAAAGGAAAGTAAAACTTTTTTTCAGTTTATGTATTTTTCATCAAGTTTTTAAAGTTCCCAACTCAAACTCTTTAAAGGTATCTTAGAATGGAGAGTCCTTGAATAAAAGAAATTATTAAATTCTACCTCCTGAAGTTTACTGTGCAACTAACTCTTCACTTCAGAAGAGACAGCATCATCCATGTTGAAATGGTTTCATTAACTTATTGTTGCCTGTAGGAGCTGATTTTCTTGTTGTGCTGATTTCTATTTTCTAGATTGTTTTAAATGTAAGGACAATTATGTGCTATTAGACTCCATATTCTATTAGGCATTCAGATTACGCCAGGTAGCATCAGAGGATTTTAACTGCTAGAACATTTGCATAAATAATTGAATTAGCATCAGAATCATGCAGGTAGATAATAGTCGACATAGAAAAAAAGTCAAAGTTGAAAGAAAAAATATCTAAACTCTCCAGGATTCAAAGTCCTTTCTCAGTTTGTAAATCTGGCTTTTGAACAGCATCTGTTTATTACAACATTAGGCAGACGCAAAAAAGTCTTCACACGCAAGATGAGTGAGAACACTCCTCAAAAGCCTGGGTGCAAATGGCTCTGTGTGAACTTCCATTACAGAGTGTACACAAACTTCACGTTGTGATTGAAAGCTCAAATGAACATCTCCAATTCTGTAGTATCTAGCGTGAATCAGGCCTAGCTGGTATAGCTCTTAGTATAATTTCATGAACTTCAATCAAGTTTCTGCTGTAGCAGATGCAATATGATCAAATAGCTGTCCCAAACAACAAAAGAGGTTTTGATGTGCTCAAAGAAACAGATAGCCAAACTATGTAGCCAATCCGTTTATCACAAAGGAGCACAAGAGCTTCTAGGGCATATCCAGATTGTGAGCACTAACAGCAAATCCGAAACAGCAGCACAAGTCAAACAGACAAGTCACCAATAGGGTGTTCTCTACCCACTTCTCCAATCACAGACACCTAGGGGCCTGGGAAATGTCAGGGTCTCACTAAGAGTTTCTAGAAAAGACCCTGGGTAGGGAAGCCTGATGTGCCTGCACCAAGAGGTCCAGGACCACTTCTCCAGCCTTCAGGAACACAGGCAGCTTGGACCAGGAGCACAGCAGGAACCAGCACATGGACCTGTCCAACCTCTCTCTGTGACTGCCCCATCCCTCCCATGCAACAAGGACACCATATAACCACCACGCTAACCTGCCTTGCTTCTCCCCCTCACTGCACTGGCTTCTGTATGGGACAGGGAAGTCAGGTAATTTGCAAAATGACATCTATCTAAGATTAAATTGCTTTAGCATCCAGATCCGTTCAACCTCTGCGCTGTCATTTGGTCTCAAACTGCAGCACCTAGTCACCTCAGCAAGTACATCAAATGCATGCCACCTCTATGCACACAAGGACCACAGCAAACAAATCAGTTGTGCCTGATGCTTGCCAGTCCTATTTGTGTGCACAGAGCTCAAATTTCCCACTGAAATGCAAGAAACATTTAAATCCAATCTTACATAGGCATTGGCCAGTTCTATTTCAAGACATGCTTCCACGCAGATGCTTTCTGAACCCCTTCTCCCACACACAAACAGCCGTGTCTGAGATTCAAACAGATCCAAACTCTAATCATTCCTATCCAAACCTTAACTAAATTGTAGAAGGGACACTCTTAGGCCAGAAAAAGCAATATATGTGGAAGCTTCACTGTATTTTAGTATCTCCCACAAAACAAACAAACAAACCAAAGCAGATGTCTTACATTATTGCTTGGCCATGAATTTGCTGGCAGATATATTAATAAGGCAGTTTTATCTTCCTGTATTCTTATCCACAGTATTAACCTAACTTCTCAGACTTGCAGACCTATAATATCTAGGGTTTTTTTCATCACAATTAATTTCTCATAATAGGATATTTAAAGAAATGTGGAAATAAAATGGCAGCTGTGGAATATTAGTAAAAATATAATGCTCTAAAATTTGGAATACTTTTGAATGCCTGCATTTTGTGTCACATTTTCCACAGGTATGTATGGCTCAGTATCAGATGTCTTTCCATGTGCAAGAACTGGCACCTTATACAACGTAACTACCAGAGTAAAGGTTGTTGAAACACTTTGCACTACCTTGCTTTAGATCTGTAAGTCACACACACACAACTTCAGCAATACGGTCATACAGGCAAAGTTTTCTAAACTTTGGGGGTTTATTTATTTTGGTAATTGTATTTATTACGGTAATTTATTTCAGTTACAGAACCATCTCAAAGCCTCATTTTGCACCCTGAAACAATATGCAATATCCAGTAGAGACAGGGTGCAAAATGAGTATGACTAGTGAAGTTTTTCTCCTTGTCACCACTACTTTCCCCATCCACACACGTTCTCCACAAACAAATACAGATTATAGTTCAGCTAAAATACATACCATTTCCTTGAATGATTTCTGAAGCACACTGGTCCAAGACAGACATGTTTGCCAATATTGTTACTACCTGTTATAAAAAAAGAGAAGGAAATACAAAGTATTGCCCTACAGCTCAGTAATATTAAATAGCACTGTGGTTTATAAAATTTGTGTGGCAGAAATATGGCAAACTCCATAAAATTAAAAAGCATTCTTGTAGTTGAACAGTCTGTTCCCACCTTTCTGATTTCTCAGGGGGCTTTATCTTACATACTAATACATCCATGCTAACTGAAATCCAGGCAAGAACAGTAAAACTGCTTTTTCTCATGCTCCTGTACTCATGAAGAAAAGTCTGTCATAAAGAGATCTATACAGCAGATTTGTTCAGTGGTCAAAGTGGTAGAAAGAGGATGACAAAAATTTATCAAACCCAACCAACAGAAAAAAACCCGGAGTCCTACAAAGAATTCAGCCAGGAGCTGCTTGCCTTCAGGAACCAATCCTGTAGTGATGTTCTGGCTCAGGCAGAGCTCACGGTGAAGGCTGAGAACCAGCACATAGCATATGGTCAGCAGCGCTAAGTTCTTGCTACCCTTCTGCTTCAGGGTTCAGGCAAAATGTTGAGAAACCCTCACAACAGATTTGCAGTTTGGAGCCTTGATTCAGGGGAGTATTTAGGGAATACTTTTTGGGTTTATTGAAGCTGTAAGTTGTGTGTATGTCAAAGCACTGTCCCAAAACGAGCTGGCTGTCCCGGTTTATACCTTTCCTGAACTCAGACCTAGATTAGCTTTTGTAACAACAGAAGCATGTTTTGGGATCCTGATTTACAGAATTCCTTATTCAAAATGGCACTGATGGTTTTCAAGATTGGGTGCAACTCAGCTTGCCTGAAGTGGTACAGCAAGTCCTTGACAGAAGCTGGATCATGGGGAGCTGTTGGCTTTCAGACACCCATTCCCTTTTATCGATATCATGTAATTTCTCTCATACATCCTGCAAGACATTATCTTTTTAGTTTACCATTCAAATATCTCAATATTAACAACATGAGAGACCAAATAATAAATGTTATAGATTATTAGAATACAAAATAGAAATAATGTTATTTCTTAAAAAGATTTTATTTTCTCTGTTCTTGTTGAGGAAAACTGATCAGCCTCAAAAATAGCAATCAATTTGAGAACTGGTTATCAGCTTTGTAATGGTACAGTGTCAGTTCACAAACAAGCAAACTTCTTAAATGTAAGTAGGCATGAGATCAAATCACCATTCTGGTCTCACTTTGCCATCTTAATAACAAGGATGACTCATTTTCGGTGCTGTGACATCAAGGTCCTCCACTTTTGAAGGTAGTGTTAACAGTGTCATCTCTCTGAATAAATATACTTACTTAGGATGCAAATGAGTTGCTGAAACTCTACAGAGTGACAGGTAGAAATATGGTAACTCAGTATATGTCTATGTATTTATTCCATATTAATTATTAACTGTGTTTCAGGCACAGTGTATATGTTTTCTCATTCTAAATTATATCCTGTTAATGAAAATTGCTTCCTCTGTGCAGAATCTGTACCCCATGTGGCTCTCTAAGCCACAGATGAAGAATTCAATTAACCACAATTTGAATACATGCCAA
Source organism: Actenoides lindsayi (assembly GCA_025331215.1). Classification (NCBI taxonomy): domain Eukaryota; kingdom Metazoa; phylum Chordata; class Aves; order Coraciiformes; family Alcedinidae; genus Actenoides; species Actenoides lindsayi. The sequence continues at coordinate 29,714 of WTSP01003586.1, forward strand.
TTATTCCACTGCTTCAAGTTATTTTGTCTAATAAGTATTTTCATACATAAAAATATTTTGTGTGTATCTTTTGACACCAAAAATTATTTGAGGTTATATCTATACCTCCTTTGTGTTGATTATGTGGCCCCCTACATTTGCAATGCATTTATGAACTAGCCTATTGAGTTTCTATGTATCCTTCTTCAGCGGGGTCTATAGGAGACCCTTATCATCCATAACAGTCAAGTTCTACTTATATTATCTTTTAAAATCTTAGTAGAACTTGACAGGAGTTAAATGACAGATTAGCTCACTCCATATGGATAGATTTTTCTTTCCCAAAAAAAAGTCACATTTTCCTCTGATGTAAACAATGAAATAGCATAATGTAAACACAAAATAGGCAAGCTGGATAAAGAGTTGACTTCAAATGCTGTATTTCCCCTATACTTGCCTATTTAAAAACTCAGTATACACGCAACTAACACAAAACTTTCCTCTCTAATACAGACCAAAGTTCAATGAAGTTTAATACTATAGATGAGCTCTCTAGAGGACAACACAAACTTAAATGTAGACTCAATTTGCTTTGAAAAACAACAATTCCATGAGTACTGGTATTAATTAAGTCTCATTTCTTTTGGATTTAGAGTTGGTCAAAAGCCATAAACAGACCTTCTTCCTCTCTCCCACTGTAGATGGTTTGGTTTGGTTTTTGGTTGGGATTTTTTGGTCTAGTGAGGCTCATGCTGCAGTCTTTATCTTAGCCTCTCTTTTACCATTATCTGGCTCCATATTTCATGAAGCTTTAGGAAGTCTCTCAAAAATAACTGTGAAGTCCTGTTGAATCAGCAAACCAGTTCAGATGTTACTGTGAGACGTGAAACACACAAACAGATACAGATAAAAGCGGCTGCCTAAGCCTCATTCCACTAGGAAAATAGATGGGCATTACTGAAAAAAATAGATACCACAACCTCTTTCAAAAAGAAAATAATTTTGAAATTGAAAGACTTTAAAATATTTAGATTGAATCTCTACTGTTCATCTGCAACATTTCATATCAATGTCATTAATTGTTCAGGACATTTTTGTGTAAAAGATGACACTCCAAGATTACAAAGGACTGGCACCTGAGAATTTATGAGCCTTGCAGTTTTTCTGGATTCCTAAGCCCTGTCATGAACTTGTAGACAGCTCAAATTATGAAACAGGACATATCTGCTCTAATCATCTGCCAGTGCCATCATACCATGCAGAAAGTTTGTGCTGAAACCACCCATAATTTCCAGTACCCTAGTGATATCTCGGTATGTGGCATCTGCAGGTGTGCTAATAAGATTGCCAGAGATTTTCCAGAAGAAAAAAAGAAGTTGCTCCATTGTATGTGGAATTCCTTAATGAAACATCTGGTTTCACTGAAAGCAGGAGATGAAATGTCTGGTAGTGTCTTACTAATCTTTGAATAAGTAACAACAATAGAGGGGTAGTTGTAG
>WTSP01003586.1:31291-56918 GCA_025331215.1 Actenoides lindsayi
AAATATAATGAATATGTATGTTTAGCCTGCATATAAACTCTGTACCTAGCTTGTATCGGCACGCACATTTGGAGGAGCGATCCCCTGTGCGTCCAGCGCCGCAAAATAAAGAATGCCTGCTTAATAACTTCGGTTATTGAGTTTTCCACTGCATCATCACATTCTGTTGCCAAATCTAATGCAGGATTATAGTGTATTGCCGTAGAAATCACGTGCTGCAAGAACTGCTCCTAATTCCCTACCTCAGTGCCTGTATGTCTGCTAGGCAGACCTTGCCCATGTGTCTACAGTACCAGTATCCTAGCAGAGCTCTCCCATAGAATAACCCAGGCTAGTCCACACTCTGCTCTCTTTTCCAGATCCATCAAAAATTGCAAGTGCTCCTCTACGGCAGGACTCTGATAAACCTGGTGGCTGCAGCTTTCTCTGAGGGAACTGGCACAGCCCTAAAAACTACTGTAGTAATGAACATCACAGAAATATAGACAATCAACAGAGAATGAATTAATACATTTGTGTGCCACGGGATGAAAGCTGAATTATTCGAGTCAGTGTCACATGACTTACACTACTAAAAATAAGCAGAGGACCAGGCCTCTGGGGCTGATCTCTGGGATCACCACCTACCTGAAAATATGTGCTATGTACTATGCACCTACATCACGTAGTAGTGAGACACAGGAAAACACAAAATGCCAGGAAGAGAATTCTCAGACCAGCTCACGTTTTAACACCTTCTGAAGAGACACCAACTTAGGAAAATATTAACATGCAGATAGCTCTACTGGGACTAGTAAGATTTTTCACGAGACAAGAGACTAAGCAGTTAACTTTCAGAGCTTAAACATACCATACCCCAAATCAAGGAGCTCTGAAAATTCACCTTTAAATGACTTGTTGGTGAACTACATATGGAGAGATATTTGTGGGGGAGGGGGGTCCTCTTTAGCTCCATGGAAAAATTTCCTATTTAAGAAATAAACTTAAAAATAATAGAGATATTTCATACTTTTCAAATGTCAGTACAGCATCATGTTGCTAGTCTTGCAGTTGCCCTGGAAATTGATCTAAAAACTAAGTAAAAATCTCTATTTCTATAGGCAAAATAAGTAAATAGATAGTAAACACAGATACTTCTCTGTAGCAACAATATCATCCATTATTATAAAATTGGCAGTGTTGATCTTGTCGATCGCTCTGGTAAACAAAATCTATTTCCCTAATTTGAAAAGTGTTTTTAGTTCCACACAGTTTCCTTCCACTCATCCAGTCTTTCACACGTACTGAATGAATGATGAACCTTCCTTTTCAGTTCTGCAGTCTGCTTTGCACTGAACCAGAGGAATTTCAGTTGTCAGAGTGATTTAAATTTGAGAAATGATGGTTAATTAAGAACCCTTAAAACAGTTCGGTTCAAAATCTCTTGCAGGACAACAGTCATCTTGGAAATCCTTTTACTAAAAAAAAAATTAATAAAAAATGTAATCACTAATGCTATAACAACTCTTTTTCATCTAAGCAACTCATGGTGACTAATGCTCATTAACCAATGCACAAAGGACTGAGCCTTTGTTGTGAAAGTGCAAACTAGGTGAAAATACTTTGTTATAAACTGAGGTACATACACTGAGAGTGGAAATCTGAGATGCTTTAGTTAACAAAGAGATTTAAAACTTAAAGAACACATAAGAAACAGAAGGATTCTTTGATAACTTTCCCTTAACAGGAGATCTAAGATGATCTAAAAGTGTTTCTCATTATTGTGAAACCAGCTAATCAGGAAGAAAGGTGCAACAGGATTTGGAATATGAATGAGCATGGTTTAGCCTGTTAAAGGGGCAATATCTTCCACATTTTAGGGTCACTTATCTCACCTGGGGGAGAGGGAAGTGTCTACAGAAGTGGAAGATGTGATGTTAATATACCTTTATCAAAAATAAAGGCACACTTTTCAGTAATCTTTTATTGACAGTCCCAACAAATATAAACACACAAGCTCAACATGAGAATTAGCAAGTAATTTGAGTGGTAAGGTAGATCAATGTAGTATTACTAATTCTCTTAAGTAATTAAAATCCTTTAAGGTTGTTTCATTGCTAAGTAAACTTTTTTCCTACTTATTATGAGAGTGTTTTGTAATTCATTCAAATAAATGATGTAAGGATAAATCAGAGTGTGTCTCAAAGTTCCAGATACCCATCTTCAGAAACAAAGGGACATTCGACAGTGAATCAGAAGCAAGATGAAGTCTTTGTTTCTGAATGTAAATTAAAAACAATTGAACTTAATACTTCAAGATCAATCCACAGGTGGACAGCAAAAGAGCACATACAGCAGGGGTCAAGAATGAGTAAGAACATGTCAAGAAGACAAGGAGAAAAAAGCCAAACAAATTTGCTAAGGAATCTCTAGAAGTTTTCTCTGGAACATATTGCTTAAAATAGAAAACTTAATTCCCATTGCTTTTGAAACACTGTTTATGAGCTCATCTGCTCAGAACCAAGGCTGAAATCACAACCTTCACCTAGACAGCGATTCTGATTTGGAAAAAGAAGATCAGTGGCAAAACTCAGAGGCTGTATGGAATGTGCCATCTCATCTCCTGAAGGACCAAAGACAATCAGATGACGGACACAGCAAGACGCATACATACATAACCATCTCTGACTCACAGCTCAGTGATGGGCACAGCCTGCAGCAAAGCTTGTGTTTGGAGTTTCTGCAGTAAACAGCCCGACACCAGCCTGATGGCACTATGAACCTGGCAGGCAAGGGCAGAAAAGAAAAACAGCAATGAATTGTGCTGACATAGCATGTTTCCTCTAGAGACACTTTACCCTGAGTAAGTGCAATGTCTGCCCAGCTTCACAGATGATTAAACAAAAAAGCAGAGAAGTTAAATTGCTTCTTCAAAATCAGAGCAGCAGCAACATTAGGAACGGATCCCAGGAAGAAAAACCTCACCACACTAAGCTAGCAAAGAAAAGCAGAGTTCTTCAGCTTAGCTGGGATTTTATTCTTCCAACTGAACGCCTTGCTTTACAAGCTGAAGCACGCTGTCTTACCCTGCATCAAACCAAATGTGAAAGGCAGTATGTAAATCTAGAAAGGTGTGTGTGGCTGCAGGAAGGCTGTGTGAGCACGCTGTTGAACCACTTGCCACTGGCACCTATTACTGACAGCTGATCTTGAAAATAATTTTCGAGAACTAGACAGGAGTCTTAGATCTACTGAAGGCAGACCTGGCAGAGGCAGAGCACCAAGCTTTACTCCTAACCCTGTCGCTGGCTGCCTGTGTAACACGCCAGAGGTGACTGAGACCCAGCAAGCCACAGGCATTTCTTCTGTGGGAAAGACCAGCTGGTAGCTCAGCACTGGAATGGGTATTTCATTTCTGATCCAACAGGGAGAGGGAGCTCCTTTTCCTGTATTTATTTTGCTCCAAAAAGAGAGCTTTAAAAAGCATAAACAAGGACTCTTCATCAAGTGCCTTTTCCCGATCAGTAATTTTGTTAGCACTCCTCTCATTAAAAACATTGCTCTCAAAGTCTCTCACTGAGTAACAATCAACATTTAAAAAACAACATGGTTTTTTTTAACGTTGAAGTAAAATCTGTCTCTGCTCTCCTTTCGACCCTGCAACCTCCCATGTAATAGAAAAAGGGGGGTTGGGGTTGGGTGTGTAAGGGACACAACAAGAGGAAAAAAAGCAAATGCCCTGAGGAAAAAATGGCAGAGTGGACAGAAGGCTGTGGAAGGTAGAGGAAGAGGAGTATTAGAAGTTTCGAATCTTAAATGAAACAGAAGGTCTCAGCTTCAGAGCCTGCAGCATCTCCCAAATACCAAGAAAACAGGAAAGAAATTAGAAGAAAAAGCAGCAACCATTTCCATTTTCTCCTTCCAACTTAAAAGCCTTTCTCCACCTCAAACTTTTTTGAAACATTACTCACTGATTTTAGCCCTAGAAATAACCACTCTAAAATAGATGTGTTCACTGCACATTAATTCTTTCTCTGCCTGAATATCAGTCTGTTAGACTTTACCTCCACAACTTCACAGGTAAGGTGAGAATACCAGCAACACTGAAGAGACAAGTGGGAATGCAGAGAGAAAAATGTTATTATAAATAAACATACTGTGCACAAACATACATATTTCATATTTTTCTTTGTAGAGTCTAGGATGGTGGTCAAAGTCAAGAAGGCCCTGAACAATAAGAGTTTTGGCTAAACCCTTCTTCTGCTTTAAATGGAATGTTTAAACTCCATTAAGATGTCTGACTATACACGACACTGGCATGAACCCTTCCAAAAAGATCTACTGATGATCCTTTAAAGTAAACAACCTGCTATCCAGAAAATAAGTATCTGCAGCAAGAAAAAGAACATGGCACATTCATACCTGTTTGGACCCAGAACTGGAGACTGAAGTTATCCAGAAAATATCGCTTTATCTGATGACTCTTACACAAAGTATTTTGTTATAAAACTAAGCTACCTCAATATACTGCTGCTGGTTACAGAAGCAATACTGCCTTCTATAGACTGGACAATGATTATCTTGCTTATCATTAAGTCCAGCACTCACTCACAGATTTCTTACCTGACCTAATCTAACACTACCTGGGAAATGAAAGAGGGAGGAAGTTGGTTTTCAGATAGCACAGGCAGGAAAATTTTGTTATTTGCACACAAAATCTTTTCAGAAGTCAAAAGACAGAGCACTCTTAGAGGTGCTTGAGCTGGAAAATACCTTCAGCAGGAAACACAAATGCATCTGACACCCAGCTCCTAGGCGGCATCTTGTTTATTTATGCAATCATGGAGGGTAACAGCTAAACAGTGCTAGCTGCCCTTAGAAAAGTTGTCTAGGAGGACATACTGTGATGAAATAAAATGGCACAAACGAAAAAAGAATAAAAATACTATTCCTTTCCTGCATTTCAGCCATCTTTCATTTCTGACTTACAGTGAGCATGCTTCAGTCTATTTTAGAAATTACAATTTTCTTAAATCAGCAGTAATGCTAAAGTAATAAGGTATTTAGGATACTGTGTAGTTTTCTCTGCAATATTTGTGTTACTTGAGTTAAAGTTCTGCATGAAAAACAGGTCATTTAAGTTTAAAGGGCTCTTTTAAAACATTTTATGATAATTAGACCATATTTTGTTGTATTTGTTACGGATCTTATTCTCCCTTAGTTTAACTGTTTCAACATTTCCTATAGTTTATTTGACTGCCAGGACAACCTGATCATTCAGAATGGACACCAGTTCATAAAAACATGTTCCACAATGGTTGCTTATTTCAAAAAACCCAGCAACTTAGAATCAAAACATTTCCAAACCTACTCAACTTTACGTGTCCTTAGGTGAATGGCTGCAGACTGGGACATAATTTTATTTATATATACACATATATAATGGGAAAGTTAGTAACTGTATTATGCACCTAAAAGGAATTAAATATATACATATATATCAAAAGGAAAAATGGCAATTTAGACTGGCCTTATAATAGAATAGCATTGTAGTGCTGTTTGTCTCTCTGAGTGCCTTCCTCACTGCAACAACCAAGGAAAGAGCAAATTAAAAAGCAAAATATTCCATAAAGGTGTTGTAATTGGCAGCCACCCTCAAACACAGGCCTGTCTGGGAATTCAAAGGAAGATTTCTCTTGAGGCTGTTATATTACTAAAGCTGCTTGACTAGCAACACTGACAGCTCTCAAAGACAAGATGAGCTCCACTCAGATTCCACCTGAGCATCAGGTGCTCAGTTACAGAAGACAAGGTAGGATTTTATAGCCCTCATTGCTGCAAAAATAATAAGGAGTCAGCTCAAAAAACTTACTGCAGCACACCACAGAAAACATCACACCTTTCTGGTCTCATTTTTCATTCCAAGAAGGAATGTAAGGGGTTATCAGGGACATAATCTCCTCAATTCTTGGAAGGAAGCCATTCACTTCTCTGTTCCTTTAGCTAATGAGATGTCTTGCAAGCTGCAAAAGGCCTGGAACTAGTCTGTTAGCTGATAAAGTCATACATATTTCTTTAAATGCCTGCCCTCCTCCTACAAAGAAAGGGCTTGCTATGCTACCCACAGAGCAAACTGAAAACTCACAACTGACAGCAGAATTAAGATGAGGGCATAAATAAGGAAATCAAACTACAAAAATGTACAGGAGGAATAAAAAAAAAGAACATGAAGAATTGTACATATGCAGTAAAAGCATACAGCCATGTCAAACACCACAGCTGATGTCCTTCACTTTGCACAAAGAGCAATAAAGTAATTATGGCTTAACTGCATCTTTTCATAAACACTTCTGAGCTAGAAACTACTGAGTGCTATTAATATAAGCTATAGGAGCCCTAGTAACCCCTCTGGGACACCAGTAACGAGATTCTAAGGTCCCTTGTGCCTTGGTTTCCATGGCCTGGCTCCTGTTGAAAGGTACATAGTTTTCTGTGTCAGCACAGATCCCAAGTCTACTGTAAATCATCTTTTGGCTACTTCAGAGATGGGAAGGGCATGTGCTTGTGAGGCTTGGATTAGGGACTTCTAATTACATTCACAATGTCTCAAACAGAAAGAGGGTAACAGAGCTGACTAGCAACCTCCATCCCTTAGTAATAACTGCTGAAACCCTCAAGCATCAAGCTTGTTACTCTGTTGAGACAAAATTAATCACTGAGATACCAAATAAGCAGTGCCTCTGCAGCACACCATTGCATGGCAGTACCTGAGAGAAACAAAAGAATTCCCTCTGATTTCATCCATGCATTAGTAGAGATCTTTAATTTTCTCTCTCTTTACTAAAAAAAAAAAAAACCAAACCAAAAAAACCCACCAAAAAACAAAAAAACCCAGGTGAAAAAGTAAGGGAAATGCAAACCTACATCAGCAGTATTTGGCAGGCAAACTTGCAAACCATCTACCATGCAGTTAGAACTTGATCCAAAGCCCACCGACGTCAATGTGCTGAGGATCAGCTCCTTATTCAGCTTTGGTGCTAATTCATCTTTGAATTGACAATTTTATATTTAGGCTGCAGTATCCACATGTATCTTATCTGCCACAGAGCTCTGTCCAGTCAAGTTTTGAATACCTCCAAAGACAGAGAATCCACAGCCTCTCTGGGCCTCCACGTTACTGTTAGGCCATCTTCATGATGAAAAAAGCCTATAATATCTTAGAAATATGGGATTTCACTTTTTTCTTTTCAAAATTACATTAAAAGCTGTCATATTTCATAATGCTCATAATAAAAAGGAACAGAAGCAGATAAAGACAGACATATACTGAAAGGAAACAAGAATGGAAGACACAAAAGCAACTTAGGTTTGACTGTGTCAAAACAGACACGGAGCTGAAACCCGTTGACTTTCACAGAAATGTGCTCAGACAGCATCTTGCTGAGAAAGCACTCACCTGATCTCGGGAATATGGAGTATCCACTCTGTGCTTGTCTGAACACGCTGCTAGAAGAATCTGCATTGCATTTAACTGGAGCAATATTTCACAAGCCATGGTATCAAAGAAAGTAATATTGGCAAGAGCTGCTGAAGCCAGCAGAAAAACTTCGCCAGATGAGGCTTCTTGGCACAGTTCTAGGAATGCAGAAAGTAAGTTGAATAAAAGTCATTTCTTCATTGCAAAAAACATGGTTAGGTGTTTCAAAGTGATTTAAGCATCTGCAACTCGTATGAATAACCTTAGTATCTAAGAACAAGTTCATAATCATTAAGATAAAAAACAAAGAAAATCATCTTAATTTTGACAATTATATAATATCATAGAATTGTTTAGGTTGGAACAGATCTTCAAGATCATCAAGTCCAACTGTTAACCCAGCACCGCCAAGTCCACAATTAAACAATGTCCCTAAGCACCACATCTACATGGCTTTTAAACCCCTCCAGGGATGGACACTCCACCACCTCCCTGGGCAGCCTGTTCCAGGACTTCGCAACCCCTTCAGGGAAGAAATTTGTCCTCATATCCAACCTTAACCTCCCCTGGCACAACTTGAGGCCATTTCCTCTTCTCCCAAGTAACAAGGGATAGGACAAGAGTCCGACCTCCACCTCGCTACAGCCTCATCTTAAGGTGGTTATGGAGAGTGATAAGATCTCCCCCGAGTCTCCTTTTTTCCAGGCTAACCAACCCCAGTTCCCTCAGCTGCTCCTCATAAGACTTCTGCTCTAGAACCTTCACTAGTTTCATGACCCTTCTTTGGACATGCTCCAGCATAATAATGTCTTTACTGTAGTTAGGTGCCCAAAACTGAACACAGTATTTGCAGTGCAGCCTCACCAGTGCTGAATACAGGGGGATGATCACTTCCCTGTGCTGCTGGCCACACCATCTCTGATGCTACCCAGGATGCAACAACCCCAAAATCCCCAAAACAACTAACAACAACAACAAAAAACAACCACAAAAAACAACATGCATGAAAATTGAAGTGCTGTAGTTTGACTGTTAGTTTGACTGTAACTATTGGGCTCAGTAGAGAAACATCCAGATGTATTGATCTATTATACATGAGAAATCAAACTAGATGACCCAAACTGTACTTTCTGACATGAAGCTCTGGGAAATTGAATTTCCAGATCAGAGGGAGGAAGAGAACACTTGACTGAAAGCTTCTGGTATTTGAGAGGGATAGAGCACAGTGCCAGAACTAAGAGATTTCTCTCTTTATAAAGTAATGAGAAATACAATCTTATTTTTCCAAAGTGTCCTCACTGACCCAGGTCAAGGAAAAGCTTGCTGATAACTTTGCCTCATTTTACCCTGGATCAGAGGCCTAGACAAGAAAAAAGGATCTTACATTGTCTTATAACAGTGCCCATAGTTTATACTACACTGTATTTTCCCTCTGAAATATCACACAACTGTAGATGCAGATGCAGGGGTGAGCTTGAGTACTAGCAAGTGCAGAAAATACAACAAGTGTAAAGGTTAGCAGCTATTAGAAATTGCCCTTTTACAGGCAAGTATGGAACAAGGATATTTTGCCAAGTCTTTCCTGTGTCTCTTATGGTAGAATTTCACACAGATATCATTTTGACAAATCTGCATAAATTCTATTCAAATATGGACTGGAGTAATGATGTAATTGCAGAATTCCCAGATTCAGAATTAAAAATTACCGAGTTCTTTTATATTTCAAGAAAAGAATAGCAAACATTATATTAGGAATATTTCTAACGAAAGAGAGTCCTGCCCCAACCTGTTGTTTGCCCTGGAAAGATGCACAAGTCCCATAAAGAACTTACTGACAAGTGCTGTTACAATTTCTTCCATATTTTCCAGAAAGCTGCCGAGATGCTGAGTGAACGTGAGATGTGGAGATGTGATCTGTGCAATCACAGCTGCTGCTTCTGCATGAGTAGCTTCAGAGTGGCTGTTATCAGTCAGAATGTCAGCCAGGCACAGTATCCCATCAACCTATGGAAAAACAATAGGTGTAGGTTGGAAATGCTCCAGGAAATACTTTTGCAACCAAAAAAGGCTTTATAGTTCCCTTTTCTTGCCTGTGCCTAAACTACCATTTATTTTCAAAAATGACTGAACTTGGTGCCGTTTATGACCTAAGAAGTTTCCATTTAGGAAATACAAATGAATTCAACATAAATGATTATTGACCAGAAAAACATGTTGCGTTTCCTTCTCCCTTAATATTTCTACTGAGTTGATTTTGATCAAACAAGTCTTTTCTGACAGATGACTCAAGTTAAATATTAATCCAAAAATAAGCTCTGATAAGCAAATATTAACTGCTGCTATGCCACAGCCTCAGTGTGTCCCACTGTGACACTGGAGCCTGAGTGTGCACTAAGTACTCCACAGACATATTTTTTGCCTTTTTTTTTTTTTTTTTTTTTTAACTTGTCACAAAGCCAATGCAGGATCAAAAAATACTATTAAAGAGAGACTGGCCAAACTGCACCCAATGAGCTTGCACAGCTCTCGCATTAAAGCTAGGTCTTTAAATCCCTTGCTTGGAAGAGAACAAGGAAAATGAGCATAAAGTACACAGGGTTATGCTTTTAGAGTGTCTGAGGTGTTCTAAACTTGTTCATTACACAGTTTAGGTAGATACATCATATATGCACACCTTGCTCTGGGTTATAGGAGACCCACTGACGCAACGAAAGACTGCAAGAGAGCACAGCCAGTGGGATAGCTTAAACTGCAGAAACAATCACCTGTTAACAACCAAACCCAGCAAAGGCAGGTTCTCTGTAGACAAGGGCATAATCTGTGAACTGGCAAATTTCAAAACGACTATGTTTTTCCATCTGTTTCACATATTCCTGAAAAATTCATCATGTTGTCAAGTAGGTAGGCAAATGTGTTTAAAGGGGACAGAGCATGAAGATTTATGGCATCGATTATGGACAGGTTTATGCCAAATTCACATAAATTCACTAATTAAAATCTTTATATGAATAAAACTAATGTAACTCTGACACTTTACAAATACAAATGAGCAGAGCTTTCACAAACATCACTGAGTAACTTTCAAAAACTGGCCTTTTTTTTTTTTTTTGAAGTTCTGAAAGAGCATGGGCTCAATTGTCTGTTACTTGGATACTTCATAGATACGAAGAAGAGTTGTGAAGGCTCAGCACTGAAATATACTTTGTCAAACAAAAACAAACCCATGTTTGTGTTGTACACTCAGGAAGACTCTCAGGTCTGCTGTTCAAACTGCATTCTCTGTCTATTCAAACCTTCCTCAGAACACAAACATTAAGTCCTGCCCATTATCACCACAAAGGGTATTCAGCAAATTTTTTATTCACAGTTTTGTTATTTATTAGTACAGAATGTTGAGTTATCTTAATTACCTACCCTGCAATGGCCATGAATTAAATTATTTGATAAGCACTGACAGTTTCTGTATTTTACAAGAAAAGCTCTCAGATTGATGGGAGTAAAAATTACCCTCTGGAAAATCATTCATTGGGATGCGCTTTTTAATAGGCAATAAGACTGTATCGTTGGAACGCTAATAACATAGATAAATACAAAAGAAATTATATCTATATTTTTCCTCAGATTACAAATGGGATTTTGTATAGAAGCTCAAGTACTGGCAAGAAGAGGAAGAATAAATTTTCAACATTAAACTTTTTCTTGACAAGCTTTCAACATTAATCTACCTACAGCAAAATATTTCCTCCTAGTTATGGCAGAATTCTACAGCTTGAAACACCAGATTCACATAATTCACTTGGCTTCAAGGTATATTAATAGATCTCAGTGTCAAGAATTAACATATGTCCCCACAAGATGATTTAGTAGCCAAAGTGTGCTAGACAATATCATATGCAGAACCCCTCAGCTTTGTCACCTTGAAACCTCCCCAGATCACACCTTGTCGGGGGTCCGAAGGATGTTAATAACAGCAGTCAGTGTAAAAAGTTAAACATACTCAAAAATACTTCGACAAGAAACTTCTCCTAAGATCTGGTAACAGGACACAGCACTCTTCAGCTCTAAATTTACTGGTTAAAAATGCACTTGGCCAACTCTTATTCAATGACCTCGACAAAATGACTTTAAAGTAGTTTTATGCTATTGCAGAGTAAGTAACGGTTTATGCAAGACAGGTACAAGCACATGGTTAGATTTTTCATCACTACTGATTGTTTATATCTACACTATAAAAAACTTCTAATACGCTATAAAATGCTTCTAACAATACGGGGTTGTACTCAGCTTTTAAATTACATGTTTGATTTTATTTGCTAAGTAATTGTTTAGGAAATTGGGAGTTGCTAAATTGGAAATAGAAGTGGATATGCTTTCATTCAGCATGAAGTTAAAGCATATATTCTGGATCCATGAAAGCCAGCACTAGTTAGTTTTTCTCCTTTCTATTCAGAATCATGTAAAATACCAACAAATTCAGCCAAAAATTTGCTCTGTACACTTTTCTCTCCCATCTTAAATATAGAAAATAAAATTAAATAATTCTACTTTAGCAGGCAGGCCCATTTATAAGTGTCTAGCAATAAATTTTAAAATGACAGGGGAACAATCTAATAAAAGCACTTTAACATCCAAAAAGAAATTGCTGCTCAAAGCATTTTTATAATTAGCTTTCACACTGAAAGGAACTTTGGATGGCTGCCCTGTTTTCTGTTTAATTTTGGTGAAGTAATCAGCTAAATGTCAAATCTGTTCATCACCTTGGCAATACAAAAGAACCAGTTAGCCAGATAATGCAAACAAATGAATTCCATGAATGCAACAAGATGCTGTGGGGTCCCTGCATTTGAGGAATGGCGTTCAGTAAATGCTCGATCACTAATATTTCAGTATTGATAACTGGAAAAATGCCAGGAACTTACATCCTTATGAGCATAGCCCTGTTATAGAAACTTAATCCAAGTGGCAATATAAATGTGTGACCACTCTATTGCATAGACCAAGTCTTCTGAAAGGAAAAGAATTTCTTTTCTCTGCAGCATGAACAGACGAGTTCTGGGGCAGCCCTCTTTTTTTATTCAGTATACCTGTTCATCCTCCTAAAAATATTAAAGAAATATAGGCATCTGTTAAAGATACCCATACACAACTTGGGATGAATTGCATTAATGAGCTCGTAATTTGAACTATTACACACAACAGTCTTAACTCTCTGCTTTCCATGAGAGAGTTCAAGGCAGGCTTTCCATGCCACTCTATGAACCAACACCTGTTGCCTTCTTTTTAATTATGCATGTCTTCATTTGTATAAAATGCACTGAAGTATATGTGTATTATACTGTGACTTTCCCTAATGTTCCCATTTGTCCACTCTTAACACTCAGGTAATCTCTACATATTGATAAATTTTCTGAAAGGGTTTTTTCATGTTCTTTAAATTGATCTCCCAAGTCATCTTGCTGAGTTTGGAAAACCTTAGAGGCTACTGGCTGATTTCCCACTGTCAAATCCATGGGTAATGTTATCAGCCTACAAGCTGGTGTTTCTGGTAAGCAGCACCAGCAGTTTCCAATGCAGTTTTAAAGTAAGAATGGAAGGGAAATGTTGAGATCCAGATATAAGACAGCAAATGTGGAAACAAAACCACAAAAGGGGATCAACCTTCCCAGAAGGGTAGAGGAGAATTTCAAAAGCAGAGGCTGCAACAGTCAAGAACTGACAGATCTTAGAATGCCTTGGGTCGTTGTTTGTTCTATCCTTTCACACATGCTGTGTATTAGCACCTCCAACTTGAAGCTAGGACAAGTTAACTATGTAGGTGAAGACATGAACATTAGCAAACTAAATAGAAAGTGCATAGCTGAATAAAACCTCAAACACATTAAAATTCATGGGATGAGGTAGAGGGAGACAAGGAAGGAAGAAAGGAAAAGAGTCAAGGAAGGAAGGATCATATTCAGAAAATGTTTAAATCCTCTGCTCAGCATTCTTTGAACACAATCTACTTCACTCCCCAGACCATCGCATGAACCATGAAGTCACTTCACTCTCCTGCAACTCCATTGAAAATGTCATCCAGCAGAATCTATTATTATAATATAATATTATATAACGTTATTTTGATGACTTGTTCCTCATTAAATGAATAACTGAAAATGATGGCTGAAGTATATCCTGTGTCAACTTCTGTAACTTATTCTGAACCAGTAGAAGGCTTACAAGTGCTGCTTAATTTCTACATTGAAAGAAAGGGAAAAGGACAAAAGTATTCTAACCTTGCACACAATGATCTGTCATATTTTCATATATTCTTCCTGTTCTGGCAGGGGGGTTGAACTCAATGAGCTCCAGAGGTCCCTTCCAAGCCCTACCAGTCTTTGTTTCTACGATGTTTGAACAGTTGCCCTGCCAAAGGCTCTGCAGATATAAACTAACTTAGCTCCACTAACTGAGGACTGTGCCAGTTCATACCAGATGAAGATGTGGTCAGCTGTTTTTCAAGTAAGATGGTATTTTAATAGACTAGTGCCATTAAAATGCCCACCAAAACTAATCCAAGTATTCAAAGCTACCGCAGCAGCAGCAGTGACCAGTGACTAAAACTGAAATTATTTTTATAACTACTGCTGTACAACAGTGGCCATGGGACCTAATTTATAAACCATATTGAATACAAGTTGAGTGGTTCCTAATTCTGTAGCTTTAATACCGCTGGCAGTAACATTAGCTTCGTATCTAAATTGGCTGTGAGTGGGTGCTTTGGTTCATGGCAACTTCAGCTAAAGTTTCCCTTTGGAACTTTCTTGCTTCAGAATATGGTCAAGCTAATAAAGAGGAATATGTTTTTCCTTGTATTTAGCCATCAAGGGGCAGTGTGAAGATGTTAGAGTCTCTCTCTCATTCCGTCACAGCTAAAAGTCAGTCACAGTAATGACTGTGTTATCTGTCATCTCCGGAGCATATAAGAAAAGGGAAGAACTCTGTGTGTTCACATATGATAAAGTTCGAGATTAAGTTCTTCAAGATATGTAACACATGACAGAAGCCAAAGTTTTCTCAGATTCTCTTGCCCTACATTTTGGAAGTCTGGATATACTGTCTTAAGTTGCAGGAATCAATTCCTATTTGTAGCATTTTCTTGATACCTGCATTACAAATTCCAGAAAGTATATGTTTGTTTCTTTTAAATAATGGATAAGGCTTTATATATTATACTTTGGGGTCTGAATTTCATTAAAATGAAGCCATACAGACAAAAAGGACTCGACAACAAGATGAGAGGAACTGTCATGTGTTATATAAGAATGCTGAACAAGATACTGGGACCTGAAGTCATAATTAGGGAAAGACCATGTATTAGTATTTTTCACATAGCCCTCATTTTTATTTACCCTGGGGGATCATAGTCTGAGGAAAAGAAAAAAAAAAAACCCCAAACACCTCAACTATTCCTATAAACAAACAGGGGCTCCAGGGTTATGCATAGCAAGGCACTCCAGAAAATGAGATGTAATCACTGAAAAAAAATGTACTCTGATCATCTAGTTTTAAATAAATAATGTCACAGGCACTTCATTGCATGAGGACATATTCTCACACCTGGTGTCTGGCATTTAAAAACAAGAACACTCTTTCAACATGTTTGATTACTTTGTATTATTTAGGTTTTGGTGTGACACCATGGATTTTATTTTCAAGTGTCTGTTAGCGTACCACTTCACAAGCAAAAAGAACCCATGCACACCATATTTTTAGAGGACCCTCTTCAACTGCTACAATTATGAGAAAGCGTCCCTATCCAAAAAGAGCAGCATGAAGGTCACAGTCAGAGAATCAGTCATTATCAGCTAATCTAACTCATCCTAGTGTCTTTCTTCTCTCAGGAAAGGTATCTGATAAACTTCCTGGTAGAATTCTGGATGTGCTGAAATCAATAATTTCAAACCTTAACAGGATTATGCTAAAGAGTTAATAAAAGGCCTTATTATTATTACTGTAATTTCACATAAAACTTTCTCATCAGATTAAAATTCTTAATACAGGACAGAGTCACAGAATGGTAGAAGTTGGAAGGGATCTCCGGAGATGATTGAGTCCAATCCCCTTGCCAGAGCAGTGTCACCCAGGGCAGCCCACACAGGAACAGATCCAGGCAGGTTTGGAAAGTCTCCAGAGAAGGAGACTCCACAACTTCCCTGGGCAGCCAGTTCTAGTGCTCCATCACCCTCACAGTAAAGAAGTTCTCATGTTGAGATGGAACTTCCTGTGTTCCAGTTTGTGACCATAACCTCTCATCCTATCACAGGGCACCACTGAAAAGAGACTGGCCCCTTCTACTGGACACCTATCCTTCAGATATTTGTAAGATCCCCTCTCAATCTTCTCTTCTCCAGGCTAAACAGCCCCAGGGCTCTCAGCCTTTCCTCATCAGAGAGATGTTCCAGTCCCTTCATCGTCCTCGTAGCTCTCCATTGGATGTCATTATACCATGAGGTTTGAAACAAACATAACCTTATTCTATGCTCAAAGTATAGCAATGAAAACACCACAGCAGAGAGTAGAGAGTGAATGAGCAATGGAGATAGCACAGGATGTCACTGTTTTAGTTTAAATACAAGTTTCTGCAAGTGCATTCAGAAACAGATTCTTATCCAAACAATTTTCCTGCAAATAGTTCTCATTGCAGTGGAGTCAGTTGGTTTAGCCTAAAAGATATCCAGAGTTTCTGAAATGCAAGGCCTCTGCAGTATTTGAGCCACATGTACACTAAACACACAGTAACAGTAGGACTTGTATCTAACAGAACATATTGAATAAATACAGCAACTTGTTCAGAAAAATGTTCTGTCTAAATTCACATAATTGCCAAAACTGACTCAGTGCTTCACCCATGTTGTTCTTTCTAAAACTTTTTGTTGCTTTTAAGAAAAGCACTGTGAGGCACGAAGTGGTTATAGAATTGTTTGCTACATTCACTACTTTGCAATGGCTGTTGAATTGTTTTAATAAATTCATTTAAATAAATTAGCTCCAGAACTGACCCTCTTTGTACCAGATGTTTATTGGTAGAGAATTTTTACAAGCAAGTTACAGAGCTTTACGACAGCCATTTATAATGAAAACAGTCACAGCACTTTAGCCATAAAACTTTTAGTGAGCAACTCAATAAGAGTCCATTCGTGTTGTAATAACAACAGAGGAAATTGCTACCCTTATTCAAACAAGAATTTTAGAGAAGTAAAAAAGTAGCAGTTTTCATCTGGTGAAAACTGATGGAACTTTACTGGCTGCAGCAGACTCAAGCTATTTGGTCCTAAAAGTCCTCTCCTGACAGTTAGGGAAATCTCTTTGGGTCTCCTACAAACACTGATTTATTTCTATGACTGCAATGGCAATAAAGTAATTTCAGAATTGCTTTAAGCATAAGAAATTCAAGTTTAAGATCAGCTGTTTGAATGGAATCTTTAAGAGCAGTCAGAGATCTATGATGAGCCATCAGGTAAAATGACCTCAGAGGTTTTTCTTCTCCATTAACACCTTCCAGTACTGCTCTTTGGTCAAACGTAGTTGCTATATATGTTCCATATTAGAAGAAACAAGAATATTGCTAAGAGTCTGACAAAAAGGAATATTTTACAAGCTGAATTTTACTCTGTATTGTTTACTGCCCTACCAGGTCTCAATATAAATAAACATCCTCATCGAGGATAACAAACATATATATTTAAAGTTAAGCTAGTGTTTGAATGCTGCATTGGAGAAGGAACAAACCCACACATTTTCTTACACTTTCAACAGAGATGATTTTTTCAGCAAGCAAAGCCTTCTACAACATAGCACTTTAATACAGAGCCAGTTCCAATCTACATTCAAAAATCGTATTTCCAAGTCAGGTGTATTTTTATAAATGGATCTCACAGCAGAAACCCATGTCAGAACTCACTGACAGAGAATTTACCCTAGTGAGAAGGTTGCAGCTTCAATAGATCAGGATATTCTCTGGTTATTTTAGATGAATAAAGAATGTGTAAGCATTATGTTACGGCAAAGATAAAACTTCAACTTGCCAAATTTTTGCACGAATCTGGGAAAATAAGCACATTGTTGAGGAAAGCCCCAAATGCTGTTCTGACTCTGTCATCCAATCACTGCCTGTTTTTATAATAGTGCCCCTAATCTATGAGCCAGTTTGTTCACTCTTAGAATAATACTCATAGGAGATACTATGACAGAAAGAATCTTAACAACTAGCAAATACTAAATACTAGAATTCCCCAATAGCAGTCAAGGTTCCCTTCATAAACAGTAAAAACCTCATTCCATATTCCAAACCAACCTACTCCTCCAGATCTGGAAAGCCCAAGTCTGGGAGAGAAATTTCATACGATCAGGCTTCATTCTGCCACTTGCCAATCTGTAAATAACACAAGAGCCACTGTAGCTCTCCACAGAATGGCACAGGGCTCCAGGAGAGGCTCCAGGAAAGGCTCTGAGGGTTAGGACCTATCCTCTTTGGTTTCAGAAAGAAAGCAGAGATAACACCATGGGACACCTGGAAGAGATCCTAGAAAAGTGTGACAACTAGAAAACAGGGGTATAAACTTGTCACTCCGAAATCAGAACTATCGAACCCCTGCAGACAAAGAACTGAACTTCAGATAAAGTATATCAAACTTACAGAAAGAGTTAAAGTTCTGTTAAAGATCAAAGAGTCTGAGAGAAAGAAAATGCTGTTTTGAAGGACTGCCTTGCTAAACACTAGAATGAAACAGCAGCTTACTGGATTCCCTCAGGAGACTTACTTGCAGTGCCCTCTCCCTCACCACAGCACTAACAAACAGAAGAGATGTCATTTGCTCGAGAACCTATTTTAGAATATTTCAGATTGTAAATATGGAAACAAATATTTTTATAATATTTCAGCTCTACAGATGACAAAGAACAAAAGGAAAAAATAATTGTGAACATGTTTCTATATATACTAGGATTGGAAGCTCTTTCAGCCAGCTCTCAGTACTGCCGTGTCCAGCTTCATTGGGCAGCAGATAGAGCCCCAGTCATGTTCTTCTCACCCCTGGGAACGTGTTGAGACAAGACTGAGTCAGCACTGTAGGCAATGATAGTGACTGCTAAGGAAAAGCCAGTGCAAAGTTAGTATTATATCACTCCCACTATCTTTTGCCAGAGGCGAATTCAGTGTATTTTTGAAATTTACTCTGATGTGTGGTGAAGAAGGTAAGGTACACGAATCGAGGCTCAATAGAAATGCACTATGCCACGTTTACAGACAACAAGGAGCCTGGGGGAAAAAGAATAATCAGTGCAAATAATTTTTTTAAATGACCCACACATTTTACTCTTGCTTATCAAAAATTAGCAGCCTCCAAACAAAAAGTTCAGGGCACTCATATTTTCTTTTGCTCTCTACATATAACTTAAAACAAGAGATGTTCTAGTAAAGATTGTTCAAAACTTTGGCTTCGACCAAGTCTCTGGTATGCTGAAAACTACTGCCTCTCACTTCCCATGAACAAAGAGCACGCTGCAGGCTTGGTTCACACAAAAACTGTGAAATCTGCCTTGCAATTCAGGCACGTTAATCATATGAAAACCAAAATTCTTACTGTTCCCCGGTGAAGTGAGAGCCACCAATAAAAGTCCACAGAATCAAGACCTAATTGAGCCAAGAACAGTTCCACATCCCATATCATCCTAAATTTCATTATAGGTCTTTACAGTTACTAATACTTTTAGAGTGTCAGTTACAAAGTTCTGCTTAATAACCCAAACAACAGTTGTTACATTGAACGAGTGGCTTTTGTTTTCAAAATATTTATGGAATTGTGGGTTCTGGAAGAGTGTGTGTATACACACAGCAGTTAGCATCACAGATTGTGCTCTTTGTCTGTGCTTTTTCCTAATACCCAAATCAAATACCAGTAGCATTTATTTCTATATTATTCCACATCAAAATATTTTTGCTATGGCTGAGAGCAAAGATAGCAGCAACATTGTTGGAGTACTTGAATTAAATCCTCTCTCTCACTGCCTCTGGCAGTTTTTCCTGAAAGCCTATGGGCAGACATTTGTCACAGCAATGTGAAATGGTGTTAACTGTGAAGTCTACTAACATCAGTCCATTTACTAGATGTGTCTTCACAGTCCCCAGCTATATTGTCCTTGAATATATATACAACTTAAACAAGTTTCCAAGTTTTATTTCCTGAGACTGTTATGTCATTCCTGGAAGTTACAATAACTGTTTGACAACTTTAGAGAGAGCAACTTTTACATTTAGCATTCAGACCCCGAAGAGAACATGCATGTTTCTAACAGCACTCCAACAGAGCAATGTAGAGGGGTGGGTTTTTAAAGTCTTTTTCTGAAACACTTTTAAATTGCTTTGTAAAGCACCTTTTATTACGCATTCAAGGAATTTTAGAGACAACTTATTTGTTCCTAATTAACTGTTGATTTCCATTCAGATCTTCTCAGGTCCAAAAATACATTCACAATGATGTCTAGAGATTCATTAATCACATCACTGAGCAAAGGTACCTTTATAGCAAAGTAGATCCAAACTACCTTCTAGATGGTCCTTAGCATGGCAGAAAGCTAAGGCTTCTCCCTCCTTATGCACAAAGCCTGCAACAACTGGCTGGGCTTTTATTGATACCTCTGGCTTAGATGCTTGTTTGTCTTACTGAAGAGCATCATTAACCAGAGGCAAAATACAGGAGTCATTACAAACCAAGATGAATGGCCGAGGTAAATGCAAGATGGTAACTACTCTAAAGTCTGAAGGATTTTAACGGAAAGTGCAATTGTGTTTCTGTTCAGAACAGCTGGCCACAAAAGAAGTCTAATAAGTTGTCTTTTTATGAGCTTGAACAACTGATCTTTCTTAATTCCGTTGTAAATCTTAGTCCAAGTTACTGAAGAGATCTTTGATTGTTATATCCATTCCTATCTCTCTCCCATATTTCCTCTTTCCTGCGACTCTGAAATACCATTTATTGGTAGAGGCTTACCACTGACTGGTTTCTGTTTAGGATTAGAAGTCAGCTCTCATAGCTTTCTTTAAAAACTAAGAGGGAAAAGGAAAGAAAAAAGCTAATGTCATCTCTACTCAAAATTACTTCCTTTTCCATTACCACTTTCAGCAATTGCCATACTTTGTGGGTTGTTTTGTTTTTTTTTTCTGTGAGAAAAATCAATTGCAATTACATGAGTACATCTGAATTACCTGTCTTTTTGGGGGATGAAAATCTTCATCTGATTAATTGGACTTCTCTGTCCTAATGCCTTCTCCAATGCCCTAGGTCCTTGGTGCCTTGCCTTCTTCATATATTTTGTGGCAAGTCCTTCATTTTGATTAGTTCATACAAGACAGAAATCCTTGTAGCAGAGAACTGGTAAAACTGTGCCAAAAATCAGATGCAAGTGTCTTATTTCATGTTTAAAGGAGCTGGAAGGGAAGATGAACTGAAGAAGAACAGCACACAGAATATTTACTCAGGGTAACATCAATATTACTTGCAACACAACTTAGATGGCAAAGCCAGTACAGTGAAGGTGTAGGGTGTGCTTCTCAAGATAATCTGACACAGCAGCACAGAAGTGCCGTAGGCTGAGGAACTGAAACACTGCCAGTTCCCCGGGACACAATTCCTCAAAACTCCTCTTCTGAGTAAAGGGAAAAGCAATTTGTTACAGCCTACAAGTACATACAATGAACTCCTCTTACAGGAGCAGGAAGTCACAAGAAACATGGATTCATCCATGAGTATTTCCTAAGTAAGCTCCTTTGACATGTAACCAACATTTGCTTCCAGGATACAAGATGAGATGGGAGCAATCTTTAGTAAGCATCAAAAAAAAGGTGTCATGCTTTTTAATAATTTTCCTCAGAACAAATCAAGTATCTAGCGCAAAACTAAATTGCAAAACTAGTCTAACAGCTCTGATTTGCCTTCTCTTTCATTATAATTCTTCTCTCAACCTAGATAGTATTTCAACGTCATGTTTGGATCAGCCATGAAGTTCATGTCACACATTTTAGGCAGCTTTGTACTTGAGTGATTTAATTTTGCTCTTTCACCCTGTGCTATAAAACAAAGGTAAAAATCTACTTACCTACAACCACATAATGCTTGGATAAATGCCATTGTAATGATGCTACCTATCATCATTAAATTAAGCAGTCATTTCTCCAGAAATTATGAGAGTATAAAACTTACACTGAATAACAACTGAATCAACAGAAAGCCCTGATGACTTAATGGGATCACTTGCAAAATACAGTACTGCAACAGTGACAGAGCACACACTTAATGAGCAGCCTCTTCTGCCTAATGACTTTTGCACCTACGAACACAATTCCAAAGTCTGTAAAAAAACCTTGAAACATCTCGTCAATCTCCCCTTCTTAAACTCCTTCTTGACTGCAAAGCAACAGTTACTTGAGCATGATTTCAGCATCCAGCCTCTACTTGTAGATCTAAAGTAGTTCCAGCATGGCCAAAATGCCAAAGTTTCCAGTGCTCACAATGAAATGTGAAAATAAAATTAAAAAAAAAAAAAAAAAGGCTGAGGGTACTAAAGTTAAAGATAAACATTTTCTAGATCATCAACATCAATAATCATATTTCTTTGATAGTATCAGAGACAGAAAAAGCATGTAACCTGGAACTGAAATCTGAGCTCAACAGCACTAAGTACACAGGAACATTCTTCTACTTCATTCAATTCTCTTTGGTACTACAAGTCAGTCGGTCCCCCATCCCTGTTCACCACAACTGTTTGCAAGGCATGACTCCTGAGAAAGCGATGAACAGAAGAGGAGGCGTAAAGCCCCGTTCCCCACAGAGCAGCATATTGACCAGCCCCATCATAAATGGTATATTCCTTAGGGAAACCTGAGACTCCATGCACATTGTAACGTGTTGAGGACTCCACATGATGAGGGGTTTGATCTTCTTACAGCTTATTATTAATGTCCATTTATTTTCAGTAACGATCCTGTTAGCATTGCCTGACTTTAAAACATTAAAATATGCTCCCTAGAGACACACATCTGGCATTCCTCCTGTTCTCCCTCCTCTCACACACACCTTACAACCTGTTCAGACCCTGTTCATCTAGGCCCAGATGGCTGCTGTGGAAAACCGTGCTTTCCTTCCATTCCCCTTGCCCCCCTGCTTTTGGTGCCGATGCTGCCACTAGCCAAGCCGTGCATTTCAGGGCAGGAGGAGTGGAGGGCACTTTTCCTGCACTCCCCGGGATGTTCTTGCTTTAGATGTTAGTTAAGGTTTTTGAACTAATGCAGGTGAAGCAGAGGGACTATCCTGTAGGTAAAATGCCCTCAAACTATCCAGGGTTTGTTGCAGATAGGGAAATAAACTCTCAGGTAGCCTACACCTCTCAAATTAAAAGCCCGGTTGACAGCTAAGAGTTCTTGATTTAAACTGAAGTCGTGCATAGCTTTGGTCCTCAAAGACCCACCTTCCCGAAGCGGTGCCTGCGGTTCCAAACCCGCGGTAGATTTGGGCAAGCCTTGCCCGGCGCAGGGGAAAGCCTGCTGCAATGCCAGGCTCCACTAGGTGCCACTATTGCATAAGGCACTGGCTGGAGGATGCTTCAGGAGGCAACAAACCGGCAACAAGCACTTGGAACTTGCACTTCGCTCCGGTGAAGTTTTCAAACCGTGTTCAGAGAGTTATCACTCATTTTTTATGTCCTTAAAATGCCATATAATTCTCTTAGAGACAAAAATACAAGGATTTAATTCCTCCCAGATCACTCCAGCCAAAAGGCTCAAGCACAGAAGTCTCAGATTCTTTTGTGGTTTTGTACTTGAACAAGCCTTCCAGTCCCGGGAGTGGATCTGTTCCTCCATGCTGACTGATAATCAACTTAGCACCCAGTTTTGACCTATGTTTTCACATCTCTGAAGGATCACATGAATGTGAGCAATCTGGTCCAGATGAAGATGCCCCTGATCACTGCACTAGATGACCTTGAAAGGTCCCTTCCAGCCCAAACCATGCATGATTCTCCGTCATCCTCTGAAGCGCTCCGATGGCAGCTTAACTACCATGAGAGTAAAACCTCACCCCAGACCCACAGGTGACCTTAACAACACGCACTTAGTGAGTGTTCTTAAACTGTGTGCACAGCAGAAGGAGGGCAGTAATGCTGAAAACACATTAATCAGCCAACTTTTAATATAATAGCAATTAAGCATTAGTTTTAGGGAGTAGACGTAATTTCCATTTGATGGTTGGTGGATATCCACAACTTGCCAGACACCTAACTTGCAGTGCTGAGGAACTCAGAAGTGGCTGTTTGTGACTAAGAAGAAGCAGCAAGTCATTTGCTAAGGTAAACTGCTAAGTTCAAGAACTTCATCCAGAACAGGACATAAAAGTACTTGCAAAAGGAGACTGAGAGAGAGACAGCCTTTCACTTTGCTACAACAGCACTGCCAGGGCTCTCTCCTCAGCTTGCAGGCTGCTGTTCATCAGACATGGCAAACCCTGCAGGAATGACTATCATCCACGTCCTTGCTCCCTTCTTATTGAATCACATTAAAACCACCAACAAGATAAACCAGCTCTCTACCTGCTCTTTAAATTGATATGTGGCTATTATACATACGTGTGTGGACGTTAATGAAACGTCACGGATGGGAAGATCAGGTTTATAAATCAATTTGTGCTATCACAAAACTAGAAAATCCCTGTCTTTCTATTAACAGCTGAACAGAAAATTTCTTAGTGGGAGAAAGACCCAGTCCTACTTCCAGGAATCTAGAACATGTATATTCTTTCCTGCCTCACTGAAGGCCAGGGAAAAGTGCCTGTTCACAGCCACCAGAAATACTTTCCAAAGGGGTCTCGTTTTGCCATCAGAATTCTTCTGAGCAACTGTCAGGCTACCAAAAGACTTCAACCTCAGCATTGCTGTCTTGTGTTACTTACTTGTTAGGGATTTTTTCTTTTCTATTTAATTTCTTTCCCTTATTTCATAAACATTAGTTAATCAGGGACTGTGGTCACTGAAAGAACACCAGATGAATTTTATCTCAGCTAGGTATGGTACAGTGCAGCAGAAGACTCTTACAGCATCACTGCCTAAGCAAGTGTGATCACTGGTAAGTGCTGGGATGCAAGAGGCTTGTTAAGCCCATAGTGAAGCCAAGGAAGGGTAGCTACACTCAGGGGAGTACAAGAATTACAAAAGTGGTTTTGGAAAAGAGCCAAGGTCTAAGTTGAGCATAAGCTGAGGTTTATGTATTTTGCCCAAGGAACTTGTCAAGCTGAGAACCATACTCAGAATATGCTCTTGTGAGGAAAACCAGCCTTCTGCATCACTCTCAGGTCCTGATTCTCACTCCAAAAGCTGACCAGCATTAATTATCAGATCAAAGTAAGCCAGTCACTTAGCCTAGCAGCTACTACCATCTTATCTTTGGGTATGACTGTGATCAGCTCATTTATGGATGGGATAAAAACTCCAGTAGATGGAACATACAGAGCCATCTGTTTCCAACTGGCATGTCCCAAAAAAAAGACAGACTATAAACCACCTGGAGCCAGAAGAAATAGTTTTTTCTTTTTGAGGGGTTTGGTCATTCAATAATTATGTAAGTGAAGTTTAATATTAGTGAGGAATTCCATAGGCATTTAAATCCCTGTCGTGTAACCAAATCTTCATAGGTACACTTTTCTTCCTGTGGAGGTCTGAAATCAGTGGGGTTTCAGGCCAGTTCAAAGGTCAGCCAAACAAGAAATGGAGGCTCTGAGCAGTAAACTCTCTGGACTTTTCTAATGAGTCACAAAAAATCATCAACAACACTGAGTCATAAAGTCTGCAGCAGGATGGGTCAGTTAGACTAGTGCATTTAATTTCAGCAGAGACTTTGTGAGGGGGAAGCTCTCATGTGTCTGTCTCAAACATTTTCTCCCATATCTCTACATACACTTAATATAGCTACAGCTAAGCTAGTTATTGTGTACAACACAAGCACATTCAGCATGTGTGGTTACATATGGATGCAAATGCAGATAAGCAATGCAACAGTTTCCTGCTGAATAAGAAAAGAATTATGAAAGCTCCTCATCTGGTAGGTCTTTCTATAAAGCCATGTCTTTCCAGTTTCTTTTTTGCCTC
>WTSP01003586.1:63441-74546 GCA_025331215.1 Actenoides lindsayi
GCATGTACTAATTAAGTATACATAGCTGTGTAATCAGGAGGGAAACCTTGAAACACCACCTAATGTATACAAAGCTAGCAGTTGAGTAAGGGCAGTTCCTGCACTCAGATATGATTTAATGAATCTTGCTAAGGCTTTGACAGAAATGTAATTTGCCAAACCCAGCACATTTTTCACTGCCAATTAATTAAACAGCCATACTGAGAAGAAGTGTCCAGTAAATTAAAGAGTCGCAAGCCTAAAACTTCACATTATCTAATTGTACCACAAACTCAGCTACCGAAATAGATTTGCCTGGTTCTCAAAAAGGCCACGCCAAAAGCAGCTTTTGAAAACATTGGTCTCCTGCATGCCCAAAGTTGCCTGAATTAGTCTTGAAAAGGTTGTCCTCCTCTCTCAAAATACAGAGCAACAGAAATCTCTTTATCCATTCTTGCTTACTGTTCGTAACCTCAGAAGCATGGTTGCAAAGCCTGGCTATAAATGGCCATGGAAAATGAGCCAAAACAATGTTCTCAGGTGGAGAAAAAGTGCATTAGCACACCAGAAGAAGAGTTGACTCTCCAGCCAAAGGGTTGTAAGAGGATCACATCACTTGATTTGTTTCCCTCTAAATCATCTCATGCTTTTAGCACACAAGCCAGTGTTCTGTGGTTTTAAGCATGCAGAAATTTCCAGTCTCTTCCCAACCATGAAGCTTCATGTGTTTTTCCTGTAAACAAGTACTGCTTTGGGAAACAAACAAGAATGATATCCCCCTTCATAAAACAGTGTTGAGAATGTGCATGACCATGAAAAACTTGGGAAGGATCCTTACTTTGAAGGTTACATTTTTGTGGGAAAGAGACAAGAGAAGGGCCCCTTAACTTACCACCTTCTAATGACTTCTGGCATTAGAAGTCCTGTATTCTGCTGTTAATACCCAGCCTTGCCCTATCTCACTCAGGAGAGAGAATTATGTGAAGTTTGACTTTCCATGATTCAAAGCTAAATTTTGAAAATCATGTAGGTTTTTAAAAATATTTTTCTTAAAAAATAAAATAAAACCACATAAAACCTTAACACCTTCAATTCTTGACCAGGCCCACCTAATCCCTTGCTCTGAAATGAACTAGGTGCAAAACCACTGAAACATCCCAGAAGAATTTTTCATACATTAACAAGGAAAAAAAAAACCCAAACCACCACAAAGCTCTTCTCTGAGGAGCGAGACAAGCGAAGAGGCTGAAGCAGACCTTTGCATTAGATGAGATTTCCTGACTGCTGGAAGTTCTGTGAATAAGCTGCCACTTGGAACATTTTGCTGCTTCTCAGAAAGCTGCTCACTGCTCTTACACTTGTTAAAAGAAGCGACCAACCTGCAGACATGCTTTTAAATGTAGCAACCTGTAGGTTTCTCCTTCCTAAGCACTGGCAATCTCACACACCTTTTCTAGGAGACCATAATTCACGTTCTGCTTCCCTCAATGTTTTGAATTTGGAATAGTCAAATATGAAGATAGTTACATAGTTCATTCAGATCAGGCAAGTTTGTGATCTCTTGTAAGGTATGAAGTTATTTCCATCATATACCAGGTACTATGAAAATACACTCGTGATTGCAGAGCATTCACATGCCGTGGCAACGAAATCCATATGGCACCAGCTAACTTTTGTGTTTGGATTTTAGAAGTGGTGACTATGCCCTCATACCAGGTAATCCAGGCTCTCATAATAAAAGTCCTCTACATAATTCTCACTTCTGTCTCACCCTGCAGCTACATGAACCTCAGCTGTTTTAGCAGCCTAGATTCAAAGCAACACATGTACTTTAACTGAAAGTTACTCCCAGGTTTTGACTGAGGTTAATATTTGAAGCTGAAAGTTCAAAGTGGTTAGAACTGAATGAAGTAATAAGCTCAGATTCACCCAAAGATATGAATAAATAGTAGTTGCAGGTTCTGTGATAAATATTTTGCTTGGTGCCCACCAAAATCTTGGGGTTTTGTATATATCATTGACAGGCTACATCCTTATCGCACAGAAATTACTGCATATAGGGTTATGATCTCAAAAATCAGACTGGATTCACAGTGAACCATAGATTTTAGGTCACTCATGTTTAAGTCTGAAATTTATAGTTTTCCAACCACAAAAATTGTACACATCATACCTGGTTCCTCGTTCTTCAGATTCTTTTACTGGAGATAGGGAATTTGATATAATTTGCTTTAAATGAAGGATTTGAAGCAATTTATAACCTATATCTAGGCAATTTTGCTTAAAGCATGGTGATAAAACTGCATTATTTGTTAAAAAGAAGGCTTTATTAATGAAAGTAACAAATGTTGTCACCAGTATCTCTTGAATATCTTCTCTTAATGAGTTGATTCCAGGTGTCTTGCCTTCTGGAGTAGTTTAAATAGTAAACATACACTACACTGTGCTAATATTTAGGCAGCTGTTTGAATGACTATTTCTATAAATCATTATATTTTTGTGGTAGTTGAGTGTTGATCTATCAGCCCAGCTGAGCTGCAGCTTTTTAATGTAATAACATTTCACATGCATGGTAAAAATAGAAAACAGTGCAATGTACTGCGATTTAGTTCTGAACTAACTCTGCAGTTCTTCTGTTGTAGCAGTACATTTGCCTCAGTGAAAAATCAAAATCACCCTACTGGTCTTCAGCAGGACAAAAAGCTGGAAAGCCATGCCTTCTAAGACTGGGCAGCCACAAGCACTGTATGGACAGACCTGGAGCAGAGAAACTGCCACAGCCTTTAAACTTTACTGAGGCTGCAGGTCAGCATATGTGTAGGAGACACTTTGCTCAGAGAGCTCTGCAAAACAAGGACCTACTGCAACCTCAGGCAGGGAAAGGGCCAAAGGTTCTAGGCAAACTATGTGCTAAAGATGTGTGATTGTTTTCGAATAGAAACCCCCTTTCCAGGCAAGGTTGCTTCAAGTTCAAGACAATACCTGTTAGATTTTGTGTGTGTCTGGGAAGTGAAAATGGAATTGAAGTACAGTTATTCCTACTGTAATTTGCAGGATGTACATTATCAGAATCGAGATCACAATTTATTTTCCTTTTTTTTACCTTGTTTCATGAAATGCACCTGTTAATCTATTCCAACTCTGTGCCTTCAACAGTCCTTCCTACATGGGTACTGTTGAGATGAATTAAATTTTCAAAGCACATGTATGAAGGTTCAGATATTCTTCCCTCTAGAACCCTCAGTAAATATCTATGTCAAGAATCAATCTCCCAGTACATCGTATTGCTGTCCTAAACCTCAGGGCTGGATACAAACCCAGATCTGCATATGCAGCACTAACAGTGTTAGCAGTCATGCTCACCTCCCCCAAACTCCTTTCATTTCTTCTGGTCTTAGTGATTTTAGCTATTTTCTGTATTATCTATTACCTATGCTATATATTATCTCTACATAAACTCTGGAATGCCTAGACCAAGAATAACCATCCTTTCTGATGCAGTAGGCTTTCTCCTAAAAACTTTGCTTGCTCAAGTGCCACAATTTACAGACAACAAAGCTCTCTTGGGTGCAGGAACCGGCAGCTACAGGAATAATCAGAGGAAAATTCCAATTGCTTTTCCAGGGTCTCTCCATTCCTCTCTGAAGTGGCACAGGTCAGACAGCTGAGACCAAATAATGATTTCAAATCTGCTGATGTCACAGTGGATTATGAAGTTAAAGTGTACCAAACAACCAGACATCCATGAACAGCTTGAAGCACCACAATTACCACCACTTGTTAAGCATAGGCTACATTGGACAACGTTTATAGACCACCACAGTCCTCAGTCATAAAATGAGGCTGTTTCTTCACAGGCTTTCTGCTATAATTGACTACCTTGTTACTGGTGAGTTCCTGGAGCTCTGTAGTTCCATGTACAACAAAGTAACAACACTACCTTTTCAGAAGTCAGTAAAGCACTTGCAAGTGACATAACTATACTCAAACTGGCACTTCAACCAACCGATTTCTGCATTACTGCACATGCAGCCAACTAGATTAACCTGAGAGTAAAAATACTCATTGCAACAACTGCTGGTCACTGTAAGTATAGCAAAGATCAGTCTATTTATCAAGGTGATGAAGTGAATAATGGCTGTTTCAAGTCTGCTGGTAAGAAGTTAGTTCACATATATGTTTAAAGATGCATGACAGGGATAATTATTTTTTTTTTCAAGTTGAAGAAAATATTTTTTGCTTAAAATAGGCTATTTTCTATATCTTCAGAAATAAGCAGTTCTCACTTTCCTTCATTAGTAAATGAGGACAGCATTTCCACTTTGCAATCCAACACTTCACTCAAGACAAATGTTTTAAACTCAGTATAGCATCATTCACATTAAATTTGCACTAATTATAAAGAACGCCTAATATTCGGGTATCTTAAAACCAAAGGAAAATGTTGAAATCCTCTCTACCTGGATTGCCTCCTGTGAACTGCTGATTGCCTTACTTCGTTTCTAAAGAGCCATCTACATTAACACAGATGTTCTTGTTAGGTTGCTACTGAATTGGCAAGATGAAAGAGCATTGGCTAAGTAAACAATATTCCTAATGTCTTTGGTAATTAAGCACCACAATTACTGCAGAAAGCATACAGCCCCCTTTTGTACACCTCCCAGACAAATGTTCCATTTGAAATGATAGCTCTCACTGTTTTCTTTTAATTGGTCTTTTAAACACTTAAATGGTTGTGAAATGATTGAAAAATAGAGGGTGGAGTGTGGTGTGTTTGGATTGTGTGTCCAAATTGTTTGGAGGCCAAGCTTTATTTTTTTGAAGTCTGTCATTAAAAATCAAATTCAAATTGTACTGATGTTTTAATGCACTAGGTGGCATAATGATATCCACATTAGAGCAAATTAAATGCTTCACCACCACCCAGGTACTTAGCTGGATAACAGAAGTCACCCTTTCTGCCAGATAAGAAGTTGTATGGTGATTTCTGTAATGATAGGAATATTAATATTCCTAACCCTCTTTTTTTTTTTTTCTTTCTTTGCAAGAGTACTTCAAGTTTTGAGAAAAAAAATAATCATTCTTACTTAAAGAATACAGTATAAAAAAACTGGGGTGCTGTTCACATCAAAATAGTGGTCAGCTGATTCATGCACTTTCCACTGATTCTCTATTGTCAGAATATCTTGTTTCTAAATGCATAAGGGTAAAAAGAGAGTATAAAAAGTAGTAAAACTTTGTTTACTGTCTTTCCTCAGCTCTATAAGCTAACAGACCTGGGCTGTCACCAGATGACAGGTTATTTACAGATGACACTGCATTGTACTGGTCTGTGTTGTTTAACATCCATCAGCACTTAGAGGGACGTCTACCTCCTTGCAGAGAACCTGTCTGTGTTTCTTTCAATATATGAAATATTCCCTTCTCCCCCACCAGGAACCCAGGCATGTACTGGACCCACGTAACATAGTGATCCCCAGCAACACAGTTTTAGGCAAAGAAGTTGACAAAGATAACCAAATACTCCTGTCAAACCAGTCAGGTGCACAGAGTAAAAGTCCAGCCCCTTGTGTTGCAGACTTAGTTTTTGCCAAGATGTGATTTAAGATTTGAATGAACTACTGGAAGCAGTGGTAGAGATTTCAATTAAAAAAAAAAACCCAAGCATTTAAACACTACTCCAATCCTGATTGTTAAAAAATTTACCCTGAGCAATTTTACTTGTGACCACTATTAAAGTAGATCAAAGACATATGAGCTTGACAGTTATCACTTCTTCTAGGACTCCTGTTTCATCAGCTTTGATATGAACCACATTAAATGCATGTTGACACTGCCAGGAATTGGACCAGGTGAGTTGAATCAATCTTCTCCATTTCTAACTCTATTAATTCCACTATTATAGTGGACATAATGAAAGATCCTTTTAGACTGATTCTGGTGTCAGTCTGAACCAGTATTATGTCAAAAAAAATGTAAGTAATCCTCATTTACTGTAAGCTCAGATACTTGCTTTTTGCTGCAGATGTTCTGTCACGGTTTGCTTGAATTTGGGCAGTAAATTACAAGATACGTCAATGTAAAGTGGCAGTGAAATCATTTATCATTAACTTGAAGAGGCCATTATTCAGCTGTGGAAGATGACTGTTTTATGAAACACAAAGGATGAGATCATGATTTATTGACCAGAAGTGGTCATTTTCCAAAACACAGCAGTATGTAGTGAAAGTGAGAAAGGAATGGAGCCTAAGCAGTTGCTATAATTCTAACCTGGATAATGTTTAGATGCTTGCCATCCCTGTTAAAATTGGCTGTTGTGAGACCTGCTGCTGATTAGCAGACACATTTCTCTATTGGCTAGCTGCAATATCTGTCCCAGTTCTTTCTGTGCAATTACAACTCTCACGACTTACTGCAGTACCATAAGCAGGTGTCCTACCTGAGTGTCAGGAAAGGATTTAGAGGTATAAAGCTTTCTGTCTTTTAAGGGTTATTTGAAATATTGGAGTTTCTAAACAAACACTGCAGAAGGTCCAGAAATTGTAATTTCCCTAGGGGTTTTCTTGATGTAGTCACTAATGTATTTACCTGTCTTATGAAAATTATCCCCACTTAGCTTATTTTTGCAAGCAACTGAATAGGATAATGTTATTGCTGGGACTAATTTTGTAAAGACTGAAAATGTGTTCAGCATCAAAAAAGTGAGCATAGTACGGCACGCAGTATCAAACACCACCAAGTTATAAGTTCTTAGAAGAGGATTTCTCTGGCTAATGATGCAGTCGGTAAAGAACTCTGAAGTGCCTACCTTTTCCAGCTGGTGCATCCCTTCCTCTACGCAGCAAATGGATGCCAATGTTCTCAGGGTCTGGGGGTAAAGGCACCTGAAACAATCCTGGCGACAGATCTTAAACAGAGCAACTACACCTCCTTCCTGCAAGGGAAAAGCAAAAACCAGAAAAGCAGCACTGAACATTTTCTCTAGTATTTAACTGAAATTAGGTCGGGGGGCAGATCTTTTTTTGTAATTTATCCAAATTAGCTATTGTCACAACACCAACAAAAAGGATGTTAAACTCCCACAGAGAACTCAAGTTGATTAATGCTTATACACTAAGGGATGAAAAAGTAACATAGCCTCAGTGGGAGGTGTGCTTAAGTGATTGCCTTTTACGGATTACAAGTACAATTTAAATTAAACTTGATGTTCATGTGAAAATTAGAAAGAATTATCAATAGGCAGCAATAACATTGAAGTAACAGTTCAAGCATATGCTATCAGTTTAATACAGATTCTTGTTCACGTATATTTCCCATTCCTCTACATTTCTGAGCTCCATACAATATTCACCTAATGCGAAAATATGAACAAGAAGTTGATATGGTTGAAGAGCTACTGAAGCTAAGGTGGAAATGGGTATCGAGTTCTATAAAGATACAATCCATATCTTCATCCACTAATCCATACAATTTGCATTCCTACACTTTTTTCTTTACATATGGCAATAATGACAAAGATTTGAGTATATATACATCCTTATATAATCATTTCCAACACTACTTGTAAAGAAGTGTTAGCAAAGTTCACATCATAAATGGGAAGACAGAAATAAAGACAGACAATATATTCTCTTCCTGTGGTGGGATTTCTTTAGATTGTCTGTTTCAATGGATGGCTCCATTATGCCATCAGGTAGATTACAGATACCTCATATTATGTAAGAGCAGACATATAATGAGGAGGAAAGCATTTAAAATATTAATGACAGATGAAAGACCTCAGATTGAAGTATTCAGATTACGACAGTTAATTAAAAAGAGTTGGAATCATGGGCCAAGTGTATATATATACTTCATATATACCCTTCTTAAGCCTGTTTCAGTAGCCTCTGTATAAAAATATTTTTATATGATTCACAGAAATAATCTTTGTCTCCTCAACCATTTGTGTTATTTGAAAGCTCAACAGGAGGTACTGACATAAAACCTCTGGACTACAATTCAGACTTTCTTTTCAAAATTCTACATTTTTGTACTAGATCTGCTGGAATAGAGAATAATAGAGCAAGGAAGGTTATCTGTTCAGTCCAACAGAAATATATACACCAATTTATAAGAAAATTAGAATTAGACAAAATTAACACCTCAATATACTTTCAAGATAGAAGTTTTTTTATTATGTCTATGCACTTGTACATGTAATTTCCATGAGATCAGTGAAAACAGTAGGCTTGCTGAGGTTTGCTAAGAGTAAAATATATTTCTGGAATTGTAAGAAGTGCACATGTATGAGTTATTTTATATCTAGTACTGCTATATATAACCTACTGTAGAAAGACATTCCTGAGTCTTTAAAATAAAGAGGCAGTAAGCTAACAAGAAAATTTCAGTCATATTGTTCCTTACACAAAAGAATATTGGTATTTCACCCAAGCAGTAATTATATTATCCATGAAAAATATACAAAAGCCAAAACACCAAAATTATTACAGTGTCACCCCCTAAGGTAACTGTTTTATTTATTTTCATTTTGAAAGTCGCCACAGATCAGTGGTATCAGAGATGATCTGAGCCTCTGCTTTTGTCATAATAAGCAGAAGTTAGTAGACAACAGTAGTAAAGCTCAAGTGATGCTGGCACATTTGCTTCAAGCTTTTTGTGTGACAAACAGGTGCCCTACTTTGGTCTCTGACGGACAGGGAGGGATTTATCACTGTGTTTATCAACAGAAGATCTAATCTGTTTATTTAGTTCCCCATCTGCCATTGCCAAGCTGTTAAACACTGATCACAAGTACTGAACCTAGAAAGCTGTAAGTGAAATATGGAATAGGTAGGAAATACTGGGCCTGATTCCATGGCTTGTCAAAAACACTCCCCTCACCGGAATCTCCGCATTCCTTAGGACAGATTTATGCCCTGTATCTCTTGAAATGATGACAAATTATGACAGAGGAGTATTTTAGTAACATTTGGTTCCAAAGGTAGGAAACTGATCTGCAGACAGAAACTTGACTAAAACTTTCCCTTGGTAGTTGCAATAAATGCTCTACTTGGCTCTTTCCTTTGCTTGTTTTCTCGTTTTGCTTTTAAAATTACCTGAACCGGGGGGGTTTCCATCACCCTGCTATCAGTGGAGTTCCTTGTACAGGAACAATATTATGGTTCAAAACTCACAGCTCAATGTCAGTTATTGTACGAGAGCAGAATTCAAGGATTTTCATTATCATTAATTAGGCTGCCTCTCAATTTCTTACCTTGCCCTTGCTGCTGCTCTTTGCTGTTGAGATCTTAGTCTTTATACTTCTGACAGCTAGTGAGAATAACTACCTGGCTGCCTGGGTGAGTCAGCAACATGACTCTCTCACAGCAAATTACAAAGTTAACACACTAAAAAAAAAAGTCACAGAATGCTTCCAGGTGGAATAAAATCATAGGTGACACTTCAGCACAGAGGGTTTGCATTTTAAATCCTTTTTCAGTTTTAGTTAAATGCTGGAGGGGAAGGAGAGTGAGAGAAGATTGAAACCTTTACCAAAATGTAAAGTGAGAAACCAGTTCCTATAATATTGTAACTTTACAGTATTACAATATACAAGATTTTGATGTGCTTTTGAATTGTAATCTACAGTTAGGATCAGTGAAAAAAGCTACCAACTGTTCCACAAGATCACACATTGCCATGGAGAGTAAGACTTCCAGGTCACATCAACTAATTTGAGTTTTGCTTTCACTGTAAACCAATATTCCACTTCTCTGGCTAGCTTTTACCAAAGAGAACATGACAACTCTCGAGGAGATGTATCTGTGGGGAGTTTTGAGATCTTGGCAAAACTTGAATCCATTCTCAAACTCATATTGAATGGGCACTGTTCCAGGGTTTTATTTGGTGGGGTTTTGATTGGTTGTTTTTTCTTCTTTATTTCTTTTTTCAAATCACCCTGCACTTCCACTGTAATAGCAAACTACTCAAGTGATTCAATCTGAAATTCTAGTCTGTTATGGTTCCACTGCTACCTTGCTCACTGCTGCAGATAACTGAGACAATACAGAGGGTGAAGGATTCTGAGGAGTCAGGACAAATGTATTTCACACCACACAGGGGAACTGGACCCCCCGGGACAGGTGACACAGTCACTGCTGCAATTTGGCAACTGAAGGCCACTTAGGGTTCTTTGCATGAGGGGATGTATTTCCTCACTTGTAAACCTGTGACACAACCAGATTTTAGTGATAAATTAATTTAGTGATTTATGGAAGGTCAGACTTCACTTCTGCTAAATTAAACTATTATGGAACTCACACAATGATAAAATGCACAAGGCCTATTTTTCTCAATTTGTTAGTTCTGCATTTTCTCAATACTCAACATTTTAACATTGTTTTTGGATACCACTGAGTGGAGCTCAAATACCAATTTAGAAAAAATTAAACCTCTCAGGCTGCTACCAGGATCCACTGCACATTTCTAAGTACCTCATTCACTGCCTTCAGAACACACTAGCACCTTTTATGGTACAAACACCCATCTAAAGGCAGATCAGAAGTAAAATGAATTAAATGTTGATGTTTAGCTTCATGTAAGCATGACAAGGGACTGGCACACCATTCCTCAAGCAGAAGCTTGGGAAAGGAAGTTTTCTTATTTCTCTGTACACTGCAGTTGTGATAATCCTATCCTCAACTTATAAAATGCTCTGTCTTTCTCACTTTAAGATCCAAGTGTCCTAAAGGTGCAAACTCCACAAGGATTGCCAGGGTCACTGATCTTGGCAGAATGATTCATTTATACCAAAAGTTCACATCAACTACTCAGTAAATAAGAACACATACTGCAAGAAGTAACTGCACTGACATCTCTCTGTAAAATAAAATATTGGATGCAAAGTACTTATAAAATTACATCTTTAATACCTCTAATATAAATATTGATAAATATTTACAAATATTTACCTCTAATATCCTCTGTACACATAGCTGAAGAGGTCTTACTGTTTCTCTGTGTAGTCAGGCATATTCATGGCCAATTGTAAAGTTTGTCTCCACTTGTGTCTCTAGTACTTAAGTACTGTCAGACACTTCAGCCCAAGATGTTGAAGGGAGTGTCAATACCTCAGGTGGCACAAA
>WTSP01003586.1:80331-96252 GCA_025331215.1 Actenoides lindsayi
ATTTTCTTCATCCTTCTCAATGCTGATTGGCTTGGACTGCAGAATACACATACATTCACAGTCTGTCATCAACTTCATGTCTTCCATCCATCGCTGAACAGAGTCCACCTGAATTAAGTGCATGCTAGAAGGCAGAGAAAGAGAAGGGAGAATGAGGTAATGCAAAACAACCTAAGACTAACCATCAGTAATACCATACAGTTGCATCCACCTACCAGGTTTCAGCTGATTGATAAAAGGCAACTAAATGAATATGTAAAAGTTTGAAAGATTGTCAGTGATGGTTACTGAAACCAACCATGGTTACAGTGATAAAGAATAACTTTTTCCAATTTGTCCCTCACAAGGTCCATTACATCCCCTCTCAGTGCAACATCATTGACTGGTAATAAAGCAAAGCAGGAGTCCAAGAGTTTAAAGAATCGCTGCGAGTCTCCATGGCATAGGAGATTTTGATTTTTATAGGTCTAAAGCAGTTTCAGCAGACTTTATAAACACAGGCATGACCAATGAACGCAATATTTGAACACACAACACATTTCCAAAAGGGGCACTTCACTTAGTAGTAATTTCATATTTCTCATCTACAATTAATATTTTTTTTTTTTTCTGGCAGTTTTCATCAGCTGAAGAGTCAGCTTAATTTTCATCAAGTCTTACCATGAAATACTTCAAAATTTTAGTATCTCTCCCTCTAGTGAAAGATTGATACTAAAGGATTCCAAAGAAACGAGGATGAAAGGTAAAGCAGAAATAAAATCAAGTGAAAGCAAGTGAGACTGGGCTTAATTATTTTTTCAAAACTTTGATTGGTATCCTACACCTAGTCTGACAGTGTTGTCTACCTTCTGGATACATGCAGCAGTTTGATATGATGCTATACCAGAAAGGACAAAAAGAATGTATTCTAGCCCCCATTCTTTTAATCCAGGTGCTGATTTATTGCAACTCAGCATCACAGCAGTAATGCTCTGTGCTGTTCAAGCCTTGTTGTTAAAACAAAATCTGCAATTACAGCAGCCAAGCTAAGGATGACCAGGCGAAAGGCCTTGTTAATTCCTGTGCTTCCATTTATACGCTGAACACCAGTTGAACTCAGGAAATCTCCTTCCAGACTGCTGAAGTAAAATTCCACAAATGACCAAAGTTTAACAACATACATATGAAAACGAGGCTCATCTCAACAATAATTTCATGTAACTCAATAGCAGACAAGATACAAGAGATCAGTTTCATTCCATCTCCATTTTCACCATATATGATGAAACTACTTTTAATTTTAAACTACAGGCTACTGCTATTTAAGGTCTTTATTTCACTCAGCTTTGTGTATTGTGTAATTGCATTTCATGATCGATTGTTACTCGCTTTCTTCTTGCTATACGTAGTCTATTGCCTTTTTGGATCTGAAGCAAGATTTCCTAATAAACAAAAATAACAGCTTTAGAAGTTTGAGACCATGATTTATAACAATGTGCATAGTTCATGTGCAGTACAGGATAAACTCAGTTGACATAGAGTAATGTATTTTTCATTTCTGAAGTGCACCATGATAATGGATTTAATCTCTGTTTAGTAAGTACAAATAACCTCCTACATTGTAAATTCAAATGGAAAAAAATGTAGAATAGGCTTGTCAGGAAAAAAAAAAAAACAACAAAAGAGCAAAAAATCATTCATATTTCGTTTAATCCCCAAAGCCAATCTCCACTCTGAGGAGAAAAAAATATGATAGACTTGTTAAAAAAAAATAATAAAATCACCTTGTTTGCATCTGTTCCTAATAATTGTCAGAAGTACAACTGTAGAATTTAGGTGTTCTGTCATTGACACTTAGCATTCCTTAACTCAGAGCTATGGCAAAAAAACCACCATTCACCTCCTTTCAGACCAGAGGTCGACAGAAACCTCCCCTGCTCACTATGTCAGTTTTTCTGACACATTATTCATTAAAATGCACATATATTGTGATTACTCAAGTGAAATACAGAAGTGATTCACTTTCATCCACATCTACCTGTATTTGGAGAAAATCTTACTAAGCATACAGGAGACTAATTTGCAGACTCTTGTATTAAAATAAGGAAAGCAAAAAGCGTGGTCATTCCTGATTAGCTACTAAGAATCATAGCCCAGACAGCGTGTACTGAACTCCAAAAACAAGTTGAAAATTTCCATTTTGTCTCCCCATTACTGAAGAAAAACAACAGCAAGAATCTACGCCTACAAAATAAAAACAGCTATAATGGGTCAGACCAAAAAAAAAAATAAAAAAATCTGTCTGGCCCATTATCCTGCTCCCAACACAACCAT
Source organism: Actenoides lindsayi (assembly GCA_025331215.1). Taxonomy (NCBI): domain Eukaryota; kingdom Metazoa; phylum Chordata; class Aves; order Coraciiformes; family Alcedinidae; genus Actenoides; species Actenoides lindsayi. The sequence goes on from WTSP01003586.1 coordinate 82,645, forward strand.
TAGGAGATGCATAAGGAAAGATTATAAGAGGCATGGCAAGAGCTGAGCAACCCCTCCTTCCCATCTTCTGGCAATTAGTGGTTTAGGAACTTCCTAAGCCAGAAGTTGTGTCTGAGCAGGATGTTTTTACAATTCATAAAACAGAAGTAGCCATTAATCCCTTTTCAACTCAGTTAAACTTCTGGCCTCTACAACATCTAGGGGCAGCATCTCACATTGATTTTTATTTTTTTATTATTTTTTATTTTTCATATGGAAAAGTGTTTCTTATTGTTTGTTTTAAACTTGCTGCCTACAGATATTAACACAAGCTCCTTAGCTCCTGTATGCCAAGAGAAACTGAAATGCCAGCTTGACAATCACTCTCTTCATGTAGTTCATTATTTTATTTGTTCTACCTTATCTTCTCATGGTTATCTCATGTCCAAGGTGGGGAAACAGACTATCTAGTCTGTCACCATGCAGAGTAATTCCATTTCTCTGATCATCCACTTACTCTCCCCACCTTTTCAAAAAGCCTTCGCGTTTATACTATGTCCTAAGATGCGATGGCAAGAACAAAACACAACATCCAAGGTTCAGGTAAATTATTACACATTTGAATTATGTCTTCTACACTGTCTATTTCCCAAGAATTCTCAACTAAATCTCTCTTTACGTGTTTTTCAGAGAGGTGCTTCATTTTCACCTTCCAGTAAGTCTACTTATTTTGATTTCAGAATCTTTTCCATGAGTGATCATTTAGAATTCACCATCCTATACGTATGATAAAACAGATTGTTCTTCAGTTCCCTGCCCCTCCTCCTCTGCACTACTTTATGTTCATTAACACGAAATTTCTTCTGGCATTTTACATTTTATTGACTCGATATTGTGAGACTTTGTGCTTGCACATTACTTTAAATCAACGTGAACAGTTTTGCATCAGCAGGAAGCGTTGTCCTCCTATTATAACTATTTTTCAGGTCGTTAAATATGCTAAGCAAGATTCAGGTCGTTAAATATATAAGCAAGATTAGTTCAAGCATGAGGGACCTTACGGGTGTGATTTTCTCCAGTTGTGTTTAATTGAGCAACATTAGCTGGGTAACACAGAGGTCCTGAGGCATATCAATAGTAGCTCCCCACCAGATGGAATTTCTGAATTTAGTGTGTCATGGCAAATTGACAAAAAAGCAATTTATCCAGACTCTACACTATGAAAGCAGCATTTCATGTAAAAATAGTAGCAAAACTAATTCAATCCAAAATAAAAATCCAAGAGAAAGTCTCCAGCATTTCTTCAAAGTCATGCTATTTTAATTGAGGTTGTAAAATATTTGATGACGTTTTCAAGAGCACTCAACTGAACCTGAGTAGCTTGCAGTTTGAATACTCTGGTTTATAATGTGCTTGCCAAAACATCCAGTCTTTTAAAAACTGTGTTATTTTGACAAAATCATTTGGCGTCACTGGCTGAGAACAACCTAGAGCAACAGCATGTTAAAAGTAAATTGCTCCAAAAGATGCTCTACCCCTGTCTCACACAGACATTTCTGCCCTATACAACATGTAGGAGTAAATTTCATCCTGAAGAAGCACTCAAAAAAATCCCAATCCCAAAACCAAACTTCCATTTTAAATCTTTTTAAAGAGGCTGCATATCACATTCAGAGTTCTGTTACCAGCATTTCTGTCCTTTTTTCTATTTTCTATCATCTAGTAAGGAGTTTAACAAGTGCCTCACAGCATCTTTAGGCTAGACAAGATGGATTGACATCTAAAGGTTTGTTCTGTCTTGTGTTGGTGCTACACGAATACAAAAGTGAAGGATTAACCAGATCATTTGTTTAAAACTTCCAGCTTGGAGTGCTCTAGCACAATTTTATTGGCAGCACATATGCTTCTTTTTTAAATTGCAAATGTTATAATGAAAAAGAGTTATACCTCCATTTTAGCATGGAGTTTCACTAAGTGCAAAAGTTCCATGTTTTATAACATTGTGTTAAAGTCTGAGCTGATCAATTCACATGAATAATTCCAGTGATGATATTTATAAAGTGTAAAGACTTCTGTTCAGTCAAATTATATTTTTGAGGCTTCTTAGCCTTTTTATCCATTTTCACCTATTATGACAGATTTATTACCAATCCTAATGACAGCATTTAGTACAGCTTCCAGATAAGCCTATAGTGAAAGTCAATGCCAAGTCTTACAACTGTGCTCAAATTTATTATTCTAATTAGGGGAAGGTAATTAATTGGCAACAAACAACTTCTTGAATGGATTTATCCCTCTCTCTGAACATAAATTATCTCTAATTCCTTTCTAATTCATCTTTTCAAAATTATTCATAGGTACCCTACATACCCAGGGCCAGTCTCTGCATCAATACAGTGGACAGCAGAGCTCAACTCTCAGCGCAAAGAGTTTGTGAAAAGCCATATAAACGTCTCTTATTTATCCTCAAGTTGCTTCACACAACATTAATTGCTGTAAGAGCCTCGTAGCTCAATGATATTGTATTTGCCCTGATTTTAGCAAAATTTTAGAGCTAGCTAGAGAGCTGACTTAGAAGATACAGAATAGCTTTAAGGGAGCTGAGAATCAGATTCTCATTTCTAAGGGAACACACTTGCTTTGTAGATCATTCCTAAGGTAAGAGAGGTCTACCAATGTTTGGTATTTGTAAGTGATGTGGTAAAAGCCAAAAGGTTAGCCAGATGATTTCCACTGTTCTTTTTTTCCATCTTGATTTTACATTCTTTTCCAGTAGAAAAAAAATCAGAAATACAGCTTCACTGGGACAAAAGATGAGTTTAGTACAACTTTTTAAACCTTTAAAAAAACACTGATAAAATAGAGTTAGTTCCTAGTTTTCAAAAAAGTTAACAGGCTATATTAAAATGGTATTTTAATTTGCCTCAATAATTACTCATTACAGTTACTAAAGTCTAACAATGTCCCCAAATGAAGTCAGTAACAGACAATGCAAATCTATGGCCCTGAAATATTTCTCACACAAACCAGCTTCAAGAAAGTTCCAGTGTAGTCAGCCAGGTATCCTGAAGTGTGTTGTAGAATGCAGAACTCTGTTAGCCACCATCAATCACCCTTTTATGTTTTAACATTTCCATTTAATTTAGGAGGAGGTTTAAACCACAAAGAAATACAGCAGAAGTGATAGAGGCATTACCACTAGCTTCAGGAAGCAGCACGCCAGAGGGCAGAAGAGATAAATATTGGTACCAAAACCAGAATCAAAGATCACAAGTAAAATACAAATGTGTTACAATAGTGGTAATAAGTGAAGTATGTTGTTGACTAAGAACACTTCAATATTGCTACTTTTCTGATAAGTGATGAGTGTATTTACCTGGCCTCAAACTAACAATGGTCCCTCCTTGCCATTTACTGAAACTTCAGTACCACCAAATTCAGTCTGGCATCTGCACTCTGGGATAATGGACTTATTCAAACCACCAAACTCCTCAAAGTCAGTGATACTATTGAGAAAGTATGTTAAAACCACAAATGGCTTGTATCTTGTCAAGCACCCAACTTCTGCAAGGAGAAAAAATGAAGACCAGCCTGGGAAGCTTAGAACTAAACATTTGTGGTCAGGCTACTGAATATTATGCATTCACCAACACAGAAATTTCTATAAGGAAAGTAGAAACACTATAAACACTTGTAATATATAAGGTATGATGTGTAAATTAACTACACCTTCATTGCACCTATTTAAAAGGCCACATAAATAACTTAGTGTTAAGTGCTGCACCAGTGCTCTTCTCCAATCTTTATGTTTTTCTGATAAATCCTCACTGTAAGTCGCCCCTCTAAAACTGTCTGGAAATACGATACCATTCCAGAATTACTGGCACACTATATAGAACATAAGGAAGACACAATATAAAGTCACAGACCCATTTAGATGGCTGATTAGCTTATGTAAAAACTAGGAGAGTCTTATCACATATTCATTTTCTTTCCATAGTTAGAATTTCAGCAGGGCCAGGTCCTTTCCAGCCTCTGCCAACTGAAGGGACAGTCAGAAGGCAGGAGGACTAGTTCAGACTGCCTTTGGAGATTTTTCCTTTGTGCCTGGTACATTAAATTGCTAAAACAGTAGCTTTCTCGACAAGAACATAAGTCACTGAGTTCACAGAAAGTAAAGACAGCAGTAAAAGAGAATATCATTTCCTGACAGAAAGAAGGAAAATGCTAAATAAACCCTGCTATCAGCAAGTTAATGACAGTATATGCTGCTAATGGGCCTGCTTAGGGGCAAAGCTGAACAAACAGTGTGCTAATGTCACAGTGATCAGCAACTAAAATACATCTGTGGAAATTATATTTGTATTGTATTAATTCATACTTGCAGTGAACACTAATGCATTTGGAGTGTCATCACAAACTAGTAAACTGAACAAAACTTCCCAAACCAGTTAGCTTGGTGAACCCTGTGATATTGGCATACTCAGACTTAGTAAACTTCTGGACTCAGATCAGACTCGATGGGCTTTGGTTGAACTTGAGGAATCCACCAGACTTAGAAGCCACTCTACAATGTGGTAGATGAGGAGGGGGGTGGGGGTGCTTTCTCCCTGCCCCTGCTGCTTCAGAGTCCATTCATGTCGACACAGGAGTGTGGGAGATGCCAATATCAATCCACTGCTCCTAGATCCCCCCACCCAGACTGTTGGTATCAGTTACTGGCATGCTTAGAATTATTTTCATCTCCATTTGACCACCGCATTTGGCAAACCTAGAAAGGAAGGTGAACATATCAAATTCTGCAAGTGCAATCCTGTGATGGAGCTCCTTTTTTTTTTTTTTTTTTTTTACACTGGCCTTTTTTCTTTCTGTGTAAGAGAGTCTGTTACACACTGAAGGCCAGAGAAAAACCATTTGCAACGGGACACTGATCATCGCCTCAACTTTTCCTCTACAACTTGATTTCAGCAGCAGCATGCACTTCGTCAGCTACACCGGGCTGAGATCTCTCATCTAGCCACACCATATAGCACTTCTGTGCTCTGCACACAAGAACTAAAAGAATATTACAACGAGAACATTCAATGAATTCTCTTTTGGATCAACTCCTGATTATTTTTAATTATATTTAGCAGCATGAGATAGACAGAAGAGTTATACAGAAAGTAAAAAAAAGGTAACATTAAAATCTGCTGACCAAGGTTTGTGAAGGATATTAGTTCTTTTGTTCAGCATGTTACTGGATCATTTGTTTTGCAGTGAGTAAGCAGATTCCCTTCATTGCTCAGGCAAATTGCTCTTTGATGAGCCAGATGAAGTAGGTATTCCCTCCATCTAAGATTAGGTCCTGAAATAAGAAACTATTCTCCAATGCCCAGACAAAAGCAGTGCTGAAGAGGTAAGAATCCATCACTCTCATTCTCTTCGCAAATGACAGCCTGGGTCTTGCAAAAACCATGACATGGTTATACTTTTCCTGAAAACAGATGTCATGCCTACAGAGTCTTATCTTTGTGCACAGTGACAGAACCCATGACTTTGGATCGTGTTTAGCCCGGTGGAATGAGAACAACATAGCCTGATGGAACAGCACAAGGCAGATCTACTCAGAACATTTTTTACTCAGAATATTCTTTTAGGACTTTGAGTCCTACTTGGTGTCTGAAGTATGTTGATAATCTTGAAGGGATATTGTCACCAGCATACATTTAAATTCCTAATTATTGAGTACACACCAAGTTTTCACTCCCATACATAGCTGGGCATGTTTTCTGCATCGTGACACAGGAAGTCAACAAGGTCATCAGCAGGAGAGAACATACACAAGGTATTAACCAGAGAGCTCATCCCAGTGCACTGCTTTCTGAGACTCAGGCTACGTGTGTAATTGCAGAGGACACTATTCCACATAGCCTCATAAGAACAATATGCTGTGAGAGAGAAGTTCTTGTAAACACCTAGCAGGGAGGGAGAGATAGAAATGGAAGAGAAGGAGAAAAACAACACTGGAAATAATGTGGGGCCATAGATTGTGGAAATGCTCAGACACAACAAGCAAGGACTAATTTGGAGACTAACATGAGAGCCCATGAAAACAGTGCCAGTGCCTCACTGAACATCAGGGTTTTTTTCTTCTTCCAAATCTGCTTTAATTTGTAGTTTAATAACAAACAGTACAGCTCTCTGTGCCTTTTTCAAAGGAGTTATGACATGCATTATGAGCACCACCATTAGCCTTTCACCTTTTACCATTTACTCATTTAAGGTCCTAACCCTACTGATTAAGTAAAGCCTGGATTACTTAATGAAGGAAGCAACAAGCACTTTACAGGGAGTTATGAGATCAGCATCATGCAGGAGACTACAGAAATTAGGGGACCCTGTCACATGTATTGCACAGCAGCTCTAACTAAAAATGTCAAAAAAAGGGTAAGAAAAGGATAGCCTGGTGTTTGCTTTCCTGAGCTTCACGTTAGAACATTAATCCTTCAACAGACAAGTTAAAAATGGAAAACTAGAAAGACAGGCTCACAAATATCTGAATGAGTTGGTAAAAATGCCTTAGTCTCATTCAAATAAGGAAGCAATTTCTAATCAAATTCGATATTTAAGCACATGCTTAATATACTATATATAATATATATACTATATAACTTCTGTAAGAGGCAGAGCACTGAAAATTGACTCTGACATCAAATACACCCTTCTGATAGCAGAAAAAAGAGATCAAATAGTTTGTTTTATTAATGGCTTAAAAATCACCTCTAAAAACTTAGTAGACTCGAAAGTGTTCTATTAAGTGGCTATTCTAGAATTGCACTGCTCTGATGGTTTGAAATTTATTTCTGATCTAAATTTCTTAAAAGTCAGTTCATTCCCATTTCATCTTTCCTTTTAAATAAGAATTTATTTTCCAATGCATTTCTAGAAAGCAGACATGTTCTTTCAGCTTCTCTTTTGCAAGATTGAAGAAGCAAAATTCTTTAGATTCTTTTAATGAAACCAGTTGCTTTCCATCCCCCCTGCCCTAAACAGCCTGGTAGGTCTGAAGCTGCTGCAAAATTCAGTTTTTTACTGAAAGACTTGACATCATGCTTGATAGCAAACTATGTCTCTCAGTAACTTGCACGGTGACATTAGTACACCCTTATGTCCACCAGAAGTATCTCACTTCACATAATCTGGGACTGAGCTTGCTGCCTTAGTCACCACATCTGACTGGCAAATACAGTCACAGACATCCCATTATCAACTAGGATATATAGGTCCTTCCCCTATTTTATTTTATTTTTTGTCTATCAAATGAGCTACAATTATTGCAGACTTTCTTGTTCTCAGTTCCTAAATGCATAACCTTGAGTTTTCAGTTACTCAGCCTTTTTCTTCAAGACTCGAAGTGTACTTTAACTCTGCTTTCAAAAATAACCCTTGCCATTATCCTTCCCCATTTTGTCTAATAGCTCCTGTTTTCTGTATTTACTAGTAAATTACCAAGTGTATGATCTCAACTTTCCTTTGTTAAAAGAGAAAATAAGGAAAACAAAGTTACCTTATCTGAGTATGATAGCAGGTTGTTCAGTACAATACATCTTTGGCAGGCTCATGTTCTGACTTCCCATTTCCTACTTAACACCAACCTTAAGCTACTCTTTCCTAGATTTTTTCCTGATTTTCTCTTCTCTTCCTTTTCCTTTCCAGTTATTTCTTATTCTACCCTGTCTCACTGCTTAGATAGAAGCATTATGTTTTGCTACTTTCCACTTGGAGTTGCTACAACATTTTGCTAGCAAGTTCAGCAGCCTAACTAGAGTCATTTTACTGCCTTTTGGAAATCAAGTTGTGTTTTACTTCTCCCTGAGATGTTTCTTTCTCTTTCCATGCATGTGACAGAGTCAGAACTAGATTGCTAACATTCCCATCTGCAATGAAAATTAAGTCTTTCTTCAGTCAGGGTACTACATGTTTAATATCAACTCCTTACTAATTACATTAAGTAAGCATTTCTTGTCTTCTCTTTTAATCTGCAGTTATTGAATTCAGTTAGCATTCATACATATTCAATTGTTTTCCTGAACAGAAGCCTCATTGGAAAAAGTATAATTAACAGTATATACAAGAGTCAAATATATATTATATATACACTATATAGTCAACTCACCTCTTAAAAGGCTATTTAATAAAAACAGACCCACTGTGTTAGTTTCCCCACCTGGCCCCTTCCTTATGCTCCGAAGTAGAGTACAATAACAGCAGCTACTCTGTGTTTGTGTGTACATGCACACATATGGATATGACATTTCCCTTCCCTACACAATATATACCTCCCAAACAGATTATGTCTAAGGTTCTGATCTAATTGGAAAAGACCCTGTTTCACTCCTGCCTTTTGAATGTACTTCAAAATTCTACCATCTTCTCCATTTCCGTCCTTCTGCTGATACTACCACTTTATTCTTTCTGCTTACGTGTCCACTGATTAGTTGCCAGATAGTAGACCCCAGAGCCAAGGAAAAGCAGCAGATACTTGCACTCCACTTGCCATACCCAGCCAGGACTGTGTTTCCTGAATGACATGAGGCTTGTGTGGCCCTTCAGCAACAACAAATTTGCTCAGAGTGATCTCGGGGACAGACTCCGCAAGTAGAAATTCAAGAAGTTGAGCTCCACTTTTTGCTTTCCTACTAATATTTTGACAAGTGTTGTCACCTCCTGACATTCTTCTCTCCTACTAGATTCTATTTCTCTCCTCTGCTTAGCCTATGAAGTGACACTTTCTTGCTTTTGCACTGAGCATTGCATACAGTGTTCTGATCTCAGAGCTTCCAGATGCTATCATAACACGTGTAGTGAAGAATGGCAAACATCTAAGTTTTTCAAAGCAATCCTGAGAGGAGTTATGAAGGCTAAATAGCAAAAGGAGAAAGGAAATGTGTGGCTATTTTTACTACCATGAAGTTGCTTTTGAATGAGGGACAACAGCTGAAGTATGAAGAGTTCCTGAGCTACAACAGTCTCATTAAAATATAACATCCAAAGCACTTGGATTCCAAGACATGAAAAAGAAGACAGAAGTTCAGGAGTTCTTCAAAATGTTGAATGAGGTGAGGAAATAACCACAGCCTGGTTTCCTAGTGATAGGAGAGATGAGTGGGTTGGGAGCCCTGCAGATTGCTTATTCCCTGGAAATAATTCATTAGCGAGGACTTTTCACCTTACTGCTGTTCACAGCAACTCTGGTAATCTCAGATGTAAAAGAGGAGCAAAGGAGAGAGCAAACCTTGCTGACAAGAGCCCCATTGCACAGATGTCAATCTCCATCTTCAGAAGGGAGCCAGTGAAAAGAATTATGTTCCCTAGAAGATAGAACTAGAAGAATATTACAAATAATGACGAGAAGACAGAAAAAAGATCTCTTCTTTTTTCCCCCCTTCTTAGTGAGTAGAATGAAACATCACATCTATTTATTCCTCTTCATTTAGTGAGAGCAGGGTTTGGGTCACTGTCAGTGAATCTCTGGTACAAATGAGTTTCCCATGGTTCATAAGGGTATGAAGGCTCCACATTCTGCAGTACACTAAAAACAGAACAACGTTTTCCAGGAAAAAAAAAAAAAGCATCATTCTGATATTATTGCATAAAAATAAATAAATTATCCCATCTTAATTATTTATTTAGCATTAACAAACTCTTACTGGCCATGAAAGGAACCTGGGAAACAGCTAACAGGAGTGAAAGGGTGTAGTGAACACCACTGTTACGCAATAATACATCCCAGGTTCAATGAATCGAGATCTGGCACAGAATATAAATAAATTGGTATTTTATGGGAGTACAATATTTTGCATTAACAAACAATTAAAGGATAAGTGAAACAAGCTTTGTGTCCTGCTATGATGCTTTGATACCTCACAGTAGAATAAGCAAATTGGCTGTGAAAACATATCAGAAGTGGAAGCAAGGAAATATTCCATAACATGAAGTTTGTTACAGTCACCAGCCTTAGCTAAAGAAATTTGCTTTGTATAAATTACTGCAGGATAACAGAACTGCCACATAAATGGGAAATACAATACATGTGTGACATCAAATACACCCTTCTGCTACCAGAAAAAAAAAAGAAGTGGCTTGTTCATTGAATATTCTCTTTTACTTTCCCTTTGTCAGCTTCTGTTATGAGAGTAAAGTCTTCAGAGGAAGCAAAAAAGCTCACTGGGATTTTGTCAAGAGTCTGATTAACAATCCTTTCCTGTTGCCATCATAACTAAAAACTAAGATAACTGACTTCACTGGCTAGAGAAGCAAATGGAAGTAAATCCAGTTTTCTGTGTGATTTCTATGTTCTGTTTTCCAGAATGCAAAACCAAGTCACTGTAGCTTTATTAAATGATTTCCAGCGCTTCATAACATTTTCAAAGCAGATGCCCAATAGCTTCTCAAAGTCTGGCAGTTCTCAAGCAGAATGGACTTTTCCATAGCTGCCGTTGATTAAAACACAACAAGGAGCTGAGATTCCTGCCTGTTTACCTCAGCACAGGCAGCAAGCAAAGGGCTGCACAATCCAGATTCCACATCTCACTTGACACCTGTGGCTGGAAGGACTCAGTGCCCTCAAATCCAGATACTAAATCTGTAAATGTTTGAAAGAGGATCAAAACTGTGCATTTTGGGCCATCTCTAACTTGAGAGAATCTCTATCTCCCTTCCTCTCCCACAAAAGGTTCATTTCTCTCAATTCATTATTAGACAGGAGATAACCCATAAACAGCAAAGCAGCTGAACCTTGCTTCTGTAACCAGGAGAAGAATTAATTACACAATTCCTATTTTGAGAGACATTCAGCATTTCTCTTCAGTATATTCCAGAACTCAATAATTTAAACAGATGTGCTCTTCAAAAGGCACTAACAAGTACCTCTGTTCTCAGATACCAATAAGAGAGACATTCAAACAGACACACACAAAACCAAGCTAGAAAGTACCCCTGCTTTCCTGCTTCTCACCACTGTTATGCACCAGAGCTGAAGACAACCCCTTGTCAGTTGACAGCAGAGAAGAAATGCCAATGAACTTAAATAAGTTCTGATCAAATAATAAGGCTGGTCAAAAAACAGGCATTACAAACAGTGTGATAGAAGGCACAAGCAAATTCCCCACGTTTAAATTACACTCAATTCTCCATGTAGTAGTGAAAAAAAGCCCCAAAAGCTTTGATCACATCTTTGCCAGCACACAGCTCAGCGTACCGCTGGCCTACCCCTTGCAGAGGTACCTAACAGTGACAGCATTCTGGGCACCACAGTTTCACAGGCACTCAGAGAAAATGTTTGTAGAACAGCGTTAAGGAAATAGCAGCAGCACTATGCTGCCTATTAGCAAAAAGTTTGACTATTTCTGACATAAAAGAATGCCTGAAACCCTGATGTCTTCTCTTGCGTAACTGGAGTAAGTTAGCCAATGTATAGCACATTTACCTTCTTGAAGTAGAAAAACTTGTCCTAATGAGCTACAGGGATGTATGCAGACTTGTGTCTATAATGGGCTGGTTTCACTGTAAAAGCTCTTTGAGATATAAAACATAACTAAGCTCACTTTTAGCTACAGATTACTTAAGGACAGAATTTGGGAAGCAGCACTGCTGTACTCCAGCACAGGAGAGACTGGAGGCTATATACAGGTTCAGATACAGCCAAGGTTAATATACCTGCAGGAAGCATGTATGATTGCTGTATTGCATTTGTGAAACATTACACATGTTCCAGCTTATCAGTTTTAGCTTTCCCAATTGATTTAATGCCTCGGCCATCATATTTGCCAAAGGTTATTCCTTCAGAGTATGAAGCAGGTAATCGGTATAGATGCTGACGAGAAGTGTTAAGGGTGGCTTCCCCTGTTCTGCATATGGACCTCCCCGGGAGCATACTTGTAGAACATGGGTGTGTGTCCAGGTACAAACACACACTGAGGGAGATCCAGGTGAGATGCTGAGAAGGGGGAGAAAGGGAGTGACATAACACCAAGTATATACAAATGGAATACAGAGGGATGACCTTCCTGCATTGTTTCCATTTTCTTTGTAAGCAATCCCAAGGAAAATCTCATCTCATTCTTTGAGACACACTGAAAGAGCAGCATGAGAGATAGTTATATGTAAAAAATTAATTGTAACCCTCAAGAGAATGAATCGTTCAAAGAATACCCACAGAAATGGAAATAGAGAGGATAAAGAACAGCAGTAAGGTTTTAAACATACAGAGCCCTTTTACTTCTTCCAAATGCAGGTTTTAGTCTCTTTGTGGATACCTGAGAACCTGCACAGATTTGCTAGAATACACTGAAATAAAGTTTTCTGTGCTACTGCACTATAGAGAGTGTACAGATTGTATGTTGTACACATCCTATGTTATGCCAAGTCAAAAAGCAGATAGCCAAATGTTGTCCCAAATTTTGACTGAAAAAGAGCATCAGAAGTGCCCAAAGATCTCCCCTGTTTCTCCCACAAGCACATACATATACACACAGAAATTGAATTCATAAGCAGAGAGCAGTATCATTTTTAGATGCTGAAAAGTTCAGAGGTAACAGGAGAAATGGCTGTACTCTTATCTACCATTCTAAAGCCTTATTACTCCAGTTTCTCACCTCATGAGAGGTGACGACTCATCCTACCTGGCACTGGCAAAGTCTGAGAGTGGATGCAACTGCAGTAGAGCCCTGGACCCTACCATGGCCAAAGCGTCAGTCTGCTTTCGCCTCTGGTACCACAAGCCTCACGTGGCACAGGCAAAGCACTCCTGATGCTGTGTGCCTGAAAACTGCCCCCACACACAGTCTTCTGGCACGTCCACTCTGAGATGCTACACTGCACTCAGTCATACAAGGCTGGTGTCCTGCTGGCTTAAAGGCAGCCTGTGTCGAAGGTGTTCAGTGGGTGGGGCTGTGAAGGGCTGGTTCACTCACAGCACACTACGGAGCTGCAGCAGACAACAGGCAAGGTCCCTGCTTCATCAGATGAAGGGGTGCAAAAATTGATATTGAGGTGTCAATTTAAATACTAAAACCCAGTCAATGTGAGCATTTCCCGAGGGCCTTGCATTTGCAGTACCTGGAAACACATCAGAGCAACGCTGAGTCCGACACACTTTGAAGTGAATTGTTCTCAGCCCTCTCTTTTACAGCAGGGCAGCTCTGCAGCAGTTTACTCAGACTGTCCCCACACTTACCAAGAAAAATATACTTTTTCAAGTTACTGGGATCAGTCTCTTGCCCAGCAGTTGAACCACAGAGAACATCCAGTGCAATTGCAGCCCTTTGGAGCTGAACTAACTTCTTGGAGAAAAACAGATCTTATTTTTCCCTGGCAATAGCACACTGATTGCTTTGCGGATTGTTCCTGGTACTTCCGCCAAGAGCAATATGGGGTTAGACTCTACCCAGCAGATCCAAAAGTGATCTGATCTAATCACTTCCTCACTCAGTCTCACAACACAAACACAGCTCTTACCCCTCCACATCAGGGCTGCGCCATGGGAAGTTTTGACAGGCTTCAGAAAAGTTTGCTTTAAAGTGAGGTGAAAAAACCCAGCTTTATGCTCAACCATTATTGAGAGAAGTTTCTGTCAAAAGACTGGGG
>WTSP01003586.1:96352-113171 GCA_025331215.1 Actenoides lindsayi
AGCTGTAGCGACGGGTAACGAAAAAACAACGAGTATAGAAACCAGCAATGAGAGGGAGATGTGACAGAAAAGGGGGGGGGGGGGGCGGGGGGAAGCAGAGTAAAAAAAAATAATTGAAGAGACATTGCTCTGCCATATTTTTCCATCCTGACTTCCCACTGGGTGCACTGGACTGTAAGAAAATGTTAAACAATACTAGCATACAAATACTGTTACTTGAAATCTGGAAGCATGAGGACTTCAATGATATTCTCAAGACAGGAACGCATCTTAAATATCTGTGAATAAAGGACTCTTGATTGCTGCAGGCCAGATGACTGTAATATTCACTAGGTCACTGCCAAAGTCTCATCTTTTAAGCTTTGAAAACAGGACAGAACGTCAGATTTTATACCGAAAACTTTAGCCTTAGTAATTGGATTTAAATGAATGAGTTCTGAAAGGGGCAATTAAAAAAAAAAAAAAGAAAGATAAAACTGAACAAGTGTCCTTTTGCATCAGTGGCACAAACCATAGAAATCCCTGATTTTGAATTCTGAAGCCACTGGCCCAGAATTCAAGCCTGCCCTGTAAGTCACCCTGCTGAGAGCTATGGCTCCCTTACTTTGGGATCCTGACAAACAACAGGAGCCACCTGAATAAGTATCAGTAACTAACTCATTTTACTGTTTCTCAATTCCAGTATTTTCTGGCCCTTTGATTGCCCCCACCCCACATTTCTGCCAGCAGCAAACTGGCTAACACATAATACATCAAAATCTGTTTGACCAAAGTTTGGAAAAACAGTCTACAAATGTATGAAAGGTATCAACATAAAAGAGAAGGGGGAAGAAATAGAGATACCCTGCTGCAAGCAGGAGATGGAACTGTGTTTCATGAGATTCTTTCCAAAATGAGTTGTTCCTTGATTCCATGCTTTATTTAAATCTCAGAAATCAAAGGTGAATTAGTCACTGAAACAGTAATTTCACATACTGAAGAAAGATCCTCCTTTTCACATATAAACTGTTTCCCCACAATAAAGATCATACAATTTTAATTCCAGTCTAATAAAAATCAAACTGTAATCATATTTATATGATTAAAAAAATTTACACCAAAAAAGGGTAACATTCTGGCTACTTTTGTGAAGCTTCTCAGCCATGCTATAAGGGCAAAGGTAGAAATCTGTGATGAGAACATGTGAGGCTCTCTGGCCAGGAGCTGGCACTACTCTCAGAGCAGTCATAGACCATTCTGCTCATTGCTAGTGAAGGGACTCTGCTGGCAGGCCTGGGTGTTTGGAGACAACAGACATGGTTACAAGTTACCAGTTCTCCCAGTTAGCAGCAGAATGTGCTCTGAACTCAGCAAAATATTTTTCAAAATTTAAATATTTGATGGAATATCACACTGCCAATGTTTGCTTCCTAGAAACTACAGATTCATAATCATGTAACGCCCTTTACCTTCCAATGTATTTTCAAAATAAGACAAATTAATTCATCCTTCTTGCATAAGCACTTTCAAAACTATTTTTTCATCACTGTAGCAAAGTAAATTCCTGCATCATGTGTTTCAGATTGAACCTACAAAGTTCCTTTCAAAATGCAAAGTAGGCAAATTCAAAAATCAAACATTTAAACATTTAGGCATGGACAGCTGACACCGAACAAGACATTTCTGCTCTCTAGCACTTCCCAAAAAGTTGCTTTCAACTATCTTGCCATCTACTGAATAACCTCAGCCTACTTGGACACCATTTCCTGGTTCTCTCCTTTTTCCTTTGATTTTTTTTTTCTCAGCTTTCCCTGGTTTTTCTCCTGTCTAATCGTTAATCTGAGCTCAGTGCTGCTGCAATTTAAGTTAGTGGAAAAATATTTCCAGTAACTTTACTTGGACACAATACTACATTCTTGGTGTAGATGTTTCCTGTATTTCCATTGTACCCGTGGAATAACTTCAACAATACAGCATCCACAAAAGGAAAGGCAAAATTCAAGTATCCAAAGCATAGTCCATACATTCAACATATTTTTATTATTATTTAAAAACAAGAGATTGCAAATCTATAGGCCTTGAGGCATGTTGCCCTAAATAAAGTACCACGTTATCTAAAATACTGTAAGGAGCAAAAAGAATCAACCGGCACCGCTAACAGTCACATTTTAGCTTAATATTAAACTCCTGTATGCATTTCTCTCCATCACTGCAAATCCCTCAGGGTTAATAGGAGCTCAGAAAGCCAACCACTGACAGACACTAGCAAATATAATGAGACTAGAAATGGGGTCAGACCAGCACATTTCTTAAGATCACTGTACTGTTTGTCGAAAAGGAAAAAGAGCAAAAAACCATTTACAAAGTTGTAGCACTGTTCTGCTAGCTTTCTTAAAATTGCTCATTACAGGTTACTGAACAACTGATTACAAGATCCTCCCACCATCCCCAGGCAGCAGTGAACCAGATTAATGGAGACCAGGCAATTAAGTAAGGAAGAAATTCCCAGGAAATGTGAACTGAAGTGACAAATATTGTATTTAACACAATATGGTACTAGTATTTCTGATAAACAGCAGAGATGCCAAGTCATAGCATGATCGTTAAAATATCCTTAATGAAGTGATTTATTTTTTAATATCAGTTTGGGGGAAAACACCTCAGAAATAACAAGGTATGGGCAATTAATCATCACGGTCTGCTATAGCCACAGTTGCAAAGGGAATTTAGTGAACTCACTTGTAAGGCAACACCACTGTGAAAATGATGGCAAAATATAACACGTGGAAGGAACAAGTTCTTTTTTTGTGAAGAGAAACACTCTTCACATTTACTGAAGGCAGCTGCTAGATAGTGTTCAACATTACCAGCCTGCAACTGGTAACGAAGTGCAACGCACAGGTATCAGGCATAACAAGGCACCTGACATCGTAACATACCGAGTCTAAGTGAAGTATCATTAAGAGACCCATTTGTGGAGATATGCTAATAAGGACTTCTATTGTGTTTACCCGGCTGAGGTGGAAAAAGGAAGGATACAGGCAGGTAAAGTGGTTTCCCTAAGATTAGGAAGATTAATCAGCAGTATAACCAGGGTAGAATCAGGAGGAATGATGTATAATGCTCAGATTAAAACTAAATCTTCAACAAACCTTACTTCCCTTCTGAAGACAGATGGCAAACACCAGTCTTTTCTCACAGTAAGACAATAACAAATTCAGTAAAACTGCTTTCCTGAGCATTAGGATCCCTTCATCAGTTTGATCTCTGCTTTTGAGGTGCATGAAGAAATGCATTCCCATTAAAGAGGGCCACTTGGTTCCTTTCCTTCTTGGTTAGCACAGTGAAGGTGAATTTCTCTGGAACACTCCAAAGCAGCTTGCATTTAATACAGGAAAGATATTTGGGATGTACTTAAGTCAACAGTGTTTCATCCTTAATTGCCTTCCGGGGCTAACAAGAACAAATCCAGCTACATTACTAACATGATAGAAACAATAATATGGCCTAGCTGCAAAAATGAGACACAGAAGTCTGGATCTTTATTGTTGCCAGCAGAATACTAAATTCAGATTGCATGAGATGCATGAATTTGCACGGGAAGTCAAAATATCACGAAGCAGATAACTACTAACCCCATATCAAGTACAGTCTATACCGTTCTTTGGTCAAGTTCAGAAAGACCTGGAAACTAATAAAGTTCATGATTGGACACTGCAGGCTCTGTTTTCCTTGTAAGCTGTACTGTTGACAGCTAATACTACTTGCCTTCCTGAAGACTCCTTATATCTTGCAAGCTCTTCCATCCGTGACCAAACTTGCTAACAGATCCAAAATAAAATTTTCTAAGACGCACACCAAAAACTGCAGCCAGCACAGCAAAGAATTTCTATGGACAGTTTACAGGCAGGGGTTGAGATGTTCTTATGCTCTTGTGCAGCAGAATAGGACCAAAGATGCAATTAGTTTCAGGATGACTTGCCAGTGCCAGCTTTCCCATTTCTGGCTCACTGCATCTTACACCCAGGAGACAGTGTTTGAGAGCAGCGTCAACCCCCTGAGCACAGCGTCGCTGCCAGACACACAGCATTGCTCTGTGACCACAAGACATGACTGCAAGATGCAGGCTTGAGTTCTGCAAGGCACAGCCCCCTGTGTTCCTCCACTCTCAAGGAGAAGTTTGACTCCTTATCTTGCATGTCACAAGACACATCAAGCTACCACAATGGTCTGCTCCTGTCATGCTCTACTGCTTCTTACTCTGTATTCCTTTTTCCTTTGTGGCCATACAGCTGCTGGGACAGGTTCCTTCTGCATATCCCTTCCCCACAGTTAATACCCTTGGCTCAGAAAGTGTACACTTGCAGTTCAGGCTTAGGATCCTCTGATGCCATGAAGCTCACAGACAACAGAAAAGCCAAGAACATGGCTCCTACCAGCTACTCACAGCCGAAACATTATTCCATGATGACAAAACGTTATTGCACATCAGTGACAACTCAAAGGAGCCATTTAACTTTTACAGGAGGTTTTAGGAAGTTTTGCCTAAGTCTTTGTGGCACATCAGTAGGAGGTGATAAATAAGCAAGTTCGTTTTTTGTTGTTGGTTTGGGTTTTTTTGAGGACACACACACCCACACCACCATCTGTGAACTAAACCAGAAGATTGCTAATGCTAAAACAGGTATAAAGTGTAAATCGTTACAAAAGGCGGACAATGCTGAAAGAAAACTGAGTTAAAGAACTAAGCTGATAACAAATACAATCACTTCACAATTAAAAAATTCCAGGAGCTTCTCATAGTACAGCTAATAAATTCCAAATTTCCAAGAATCTGTCTAGATTACCAGAAGACTTCATGAAGCAGACAAGTATCAAATTGCAATAGAAACATTTGGCCTACTAAAAGAAATCAAAGCATTTGTGTCAATTAATGCATTGTTCACATTGTTAGACTCAAACAAGAAGACTCCCATGTGCAACATAAAACCTTAAACACAGGAATAGCTAGCAAGGTTCTCTTCTGAAAACAGAGCGCAGACATCCACAGGAGTAAACCTGATCAGCATCTGTTCTGAAATATGCTACAGAAAGAGAAGTATGATGAAGATTTGACACAGCAAGCATAACTGACCACAGACATGACTTCTTTGAAAAGATCTTGCTAGCACCAGGGAAAATTTGCAGAGTAGCATAAACCACAGAGTTAAAGCCATAAAACAATACTAGAAGCGCTAGCTACAGGATGTAAAGTTGAAAGGACCTCTAATTTGATGTCACAATAAAAATTTCATGCAATAGTTGTGAGGATAGGCAGAAAGAATCACCTGTGTCAGGCAGATAAGCTAACCTAGCTTTCAGGCAAGTTCTGTTGCTGTTATTTCAAGGATATCAATTGGAGGGTCCTTTCAGAAAAGGATACCAAGTTCCAAACACAAGCTATTCAGGGGGCACATGGGAACTTCTATTTCTCCAGTACACAAAGAGGAGTCTTCTCTGTAGACCCTCACATTTCAAACATACACAGTCTGAAAATAGTCAGCCAAATTTCTTCTATGATAAAGGCTACACCAGCACTAGCTTGACCTCTTTATGTGGCACACAAGCACTGTACTTTGAAACATGCTACTGACCCTGACAAGAAGGACTCAGGATAAATTCTTAACTGTTTTTTAAGGATGAAAGATGGTGCTTGATCATTTTAAAAAGTTCCCAACTAATAGAAAGCCACAAATATGAAATGCCAGCTTTAATGAAAAAAGGTCTAGTGAGGCCAGTCAAACAGATTGTTTAAATTCATCAATTTGTTCACATTTTAAAGTCCCCATAACTTCCCAATTATTATAATGGACAAACTCAAATATCCTTCAGGTTAAAAGCCAAAATTCTTTTGTGACTTCTACAGTTCAACATTAAATATTTTACAGCATAGCTCTGGGAAGTAATATAATATGTTTCTACAGCGTATTATACAACTGAATATAAAGATACAGTGATAAAACTATCAGAATGAAAAGTCTAGAAAAAAATCCTGCATTCTGGCAAACTTGCTTACCCCAAAATGCATTAAGCACAAGGGAAGTGCAATTATTTTTACTGCCTGTGAGATAAACTGCTGACCTACATTTAAAAATTCTGAATATAGGAACAGAGATTCAAAAAGAAAAATAAAAATCCATTGAGTTCATATTGCTCTTGAATGCCACCAAATGATGGCAAATCAATAGTCACTGTTTTACTAAAATCATGCTTTGGATCCAGTCAACTAGCATATCTGAAAACCCTTCCCAGAAGGGCCACACGGATACACAAATTTGTTTTAACCATCACCATCAAAACCCACAGAAACAACCTGCTCTTGTTTGATTACAGGAATGTAAATCACTAAAATCAGAAATACTTCACAGTAAGGTAAACTCCCTTTCTGAAGCTATAAAATTCTTTGATGAATAGTTGTATGGTGAGTGAAATTAAAAGAATACAGGGTCATTAAATGAAGCAACATTAGGGGCTTGAGCTACAGAATAACTGAATTTATTCCTTGTTACCAGAAAGTAACTTGATTGCATTATTGGCAGAGCACCTTCTTTTCTTCTGTACTACTCCATTCCTACAGCTTACTGCAAAAAGATGGGTTTCAAAAAACAATTTCAATTCCCCAGCAAGCATTCCACTCTTGAATGGTTTTTAAAAATTCATAGGGCAGTGATTTGCAGAGCCATGTAAACACACTGAACCCTGAGCTCTGAAAATCTTCAGCTCTAGCTCTTGATTGTCGGTAACATGCACTTTTTTTCCCCCTCTACAGTTTCTCACAATATTTATTTGTGTACTTTAGAAGAGATACAACAAACCAGTTCCTGACATAATCCAAATAAAACTGGTTATAGGGAATATAGGATTCAAATTAGCAGGGCAAGACCTGTGCACAGTAGGCAGCCTGTAAAATACAAATAGGAAATACAACTGTTGTTTTCTACTTTGCCTGGAGTGCTTGTCAGACAGGAAGCTGTTTGCAGATGAGATGGGAAAAGATAGAAATACAGAACAAGCCCTTGATTATCAGCAGCAGACACTGTAGAAAACCATGAAATAGAAAGATTTCTGCACTCGTGGATGTCTAAACAGTGTAAGGTTGTACATATGCCAATTAGAAAAAGCATTTAAAGCGCTTGTACTTAAACATGATTTTTAAGATTAACTATGAACTTGAGCACAGTCTTAGAGTTGTGCATAGTTACAAATGGATTACTCATTGTTGGAGAATCAAGGTGTTATTAAGAACATGAAAAAGTGAGGCAGATCTTGTGAGGACAGGCACTAATAACACAAGCTTTCTGTATTGTACTTGGATTTTTAACACAATCAGCTAATTCTTCTCTGTTCACAGCAGATCCTCATTCTTTCCACCCCACCCCATTCAAGTCATCTCCAGTTCTTCTGGATCTAAGAGCACAAACACATTCTAAGGTTCCAAATACCAATTTCACCTGCCTTTATATATACTCGGACAAGGAAACACAGATGCAGAATAAGGGGTTTTTTTCATAACCAAGACAAAGCTGACCTCAGATGTTTATACCATGAAATTCAGTGTCTCCTCCACTTCAGCTCTCTGTACCTTAGGCTACTGTTGATTCAAGAGTCATCACAGTACCGGCCTCACAATAAGTCTGTTGCTATGTTGCTACCTCAGCTGTTTGGTCTCACACAGATCTTTGTTCTTGCTGCATATTAGAGAAGGACATTCCCTCAGCACAAATTATTACTTCAGAAAAAGTTTAAAATTTGAAGAACACACTGGCAAAATACCAGCTCCTGGGCTTTTCTCTTGCAGCTTTTGTTTGCTTGTTTGTAGGAGGGTGGTCTTTCGTTGTTTGGGGTTTTTTGAGGGGCTTTTATCTGGGCAGAGGGATTGGTTTGGGTGATTTATTTTTGTGTTTAGGTTTTTTTTGTTGTTTGCTTGTTTTTTTAACTACCCCATTTATGTCAAAAACCCTGAGTCTGGGCCAAGATGATTACAAGACTACATAGACTTGAGGCATACTTTTCTTACATTAACTGTGTTGCTTCTATTATAAAGTTGTGTCTATAACAGGATTTTTTTTCTTAACTCTTTTTATGAATCTCCTTTCATCAGTAATTTCCTTCATATCTTACACAGTGTACAGATCAGATGTAGTCACTAGTTTGTTCACTTCCTCTCACCAGACAGAGCATGCACATGCAGTGAACAGATATCCAGTTACCACATTACCTACCATGCAGAAACACAAAAACAGTACTGCAAGAAATAAAAAAACAAACAAGCTGGGGGAGGGAAGACAACAAAGACAGCCACAAACAAAATATCCAACAAAAAGACTGGAAGAAATTCAGATTTCTTAAGAGATGATAGATACTCTAACACTGATATTCTTAATAGAGGGCATGTTAATCTTAATTTCTATAACACAACACATAAGCAGATCCTCTAGAGAAGTTACCAGAACACCTGCAGATACCTAGCACATTTTGAAGAGCAATGCAAGGCTATAAATATGCATGGCATGACCTCTTTCATATTGTTCTTTCACAGTACTCAGGTTTTAGTTCAACAAAAGAAAGTAACAAAAGGAGGAAGGACTGTCTTTTGGTTAAGAACTGGGAGACGGGAAACCTGGATTCTATTTTTGGATCTGCCACACAAGTCCCTTAAGGAAAACTTTTCTAGCTTTGGGGTATCAGATCAAAGAAGTGATTTTGAGAGATGAAATGCTACAAAGGACTTAAATGTAAGTACCTAGATTTTAAAGACTTGTCTGCTTTCTCTGCTTCACCTCCCTTATCTGAAGCAGTGATAAAAATTCTCATCTATATTCCAATGATGATGTAAAACTTCCATCAGGAAAAAAACCCAAAACATAATAATAGTGTTAAAACCAGAAAAAACTAACTATAGACACGTATTAGGCTTCTCTTCCTGGTGCACATACTTGAAGTATTTACCTTTTATAAACAAACAAGAACTCCTTTAAATAATCAGCATAGTCCTTTGTTTGTATGAAAGTTGAATTATAACCTCCAGTATCATCTTTCATTTTTGAGGCTGTAAGGATGTTTAGACAATGTATTGAACAGTTCAGCAGTGTTGCATTTCTAAAAGTAAGGAAGACAAATTCTCTCTGCCCCCACTTCATTTTCAAGAGCACCTCCTAGACATATAGCCCAAACTTCAATGTATTTCAACAAAATGAAGGGTTTTTTCCAGTTTGTTTTGGGTTTTTTTGTGGTTTATTTGCTTTTTGGGGTTGTTGTGCTTTGTTTTGGTGGGTTGTTTGTTTGGCTGGTTTGTTTGGTTTTTTGTTTGGTTAATTGTTTTATTCTTTTGTTGTTATTTGTTTTGTTTGTTTAATTTTGGTTTGGGTTGTTTTGGTGATGATAGCAGTGACAGGTTTTTTTACTTAATTTCCACAAAAGACCTCCTTTATTCCTCCTTTTTGTTAGGAGCACATTTTTTTTTAGATGCATGACTTCAGATTCAGCACTCCAAACATAAAGCTTCATTAAAAAAAGGTCAATGGGCTTTAATTACACAGGAGGGGAAGGACAGAAGAGAAATGCATCTTCTTATACACTGGCTTTCCCATCTGGAAAAACTCAACAGAAAAATGGAAAAACAATACTAATAGATCAGAGGAAATGATCACAGCATTTTTCAAAATCTATACCAAAATAACTCTACTGAAGGACAAGGATATGTGCACCTCTAAGAACCAGACACACACTTCACATGCTATAGTGAACTGGCCATCACTGATGACAACAGAGTAATTTTTATGATCCTGTAAAGCTCTTTACATAAGACTTTATAAAACTGTCAGTAGAATTGATCTAGTTACTCTCCAAAAAGTGATCTATTTCCAACTGTTTTCTCTCCTAAAAGACAAAACTATCACTAATTGTAACTCATTCAAATAGAAAATAAAATTTCTGTAATTATTCCCCCCCACCCCCAGGATATAGTTTTTAATACCTTATCCACAGCAGTCTGGATGTCAATTAGAGAAAGTAGGTCTGACAGTATGTTAGAAAACCACTAACACAGTGACTCAATACTCTAGATACTTCCCAAGACAAGCTGCAATTTCCCACAAAGTCTGAGGAGACAGTGTAAACAACAATTCATTCAGCACAGAGTAGGTTTAAGGCCCAGTTCTCAAGGAACTTTTCTTATACAGCCCAAGATAACTGTTGACTTTCATGGATGCTCTGGAAACAGTTGAAATCAGTTTATTTGTGTGTGGTACACTTTTCCTATGAAGACATATTCTTGTTTGGAGTTGTGTCTGCTTTTATATCTGAAAGATTCTGACCTAAACATGAAGCAAGTAATGGTTGTGGTCCTACATAGGACTAATCTCAGATGGATTTGTTACCTTTTCCCTGTGACAGCACATAACAGCACATGCTTTAACATGGATCATCCCATGAGTGAAAGCTCAACTAATAGGTCAGACAGGATACTTCATAACTCTTTATGCTAGTCTGTTCAATGCTTGGCTATTCAGGGCTTCTAGGACTCAATGATTTCCAAAGCAAGTTTTGGCTAGAATCTAATAAACAGTACTGGTTGTCTTGGCATCCAAGATCTCCAGACTGTTTCTCCACATAGTATTTCTTCCAGAAGACAATATGCTCATATGATCTTGCTGTGACTGTGAGCTTAATGGCATTATCAAAGTCTCTGCTGGAAAAACTCAGGTAAGGAAAAGTAGAGAAACACCAAATTCCTGATGAAGAAAAGCATTTCATTTTGAGATTGCATGTCATCAGCCAGTTAATTATAATAAAGAATTACAATATGTCCTAAAGAAAGAAGACAGGCTAAAATTTCAATCCTTTACTTCAGATCTTATTCCTGCATTCAGCAGTGCCCACCCACCCCCCAAAAAAAGAAATAAAAAATTCTGGTTTTGCCACATATCAAAATTGGAGTTCAAAGAGAATGCAGAAGGTTATTGTATTCATTATTCGTTTTTTCTTTTCGTGGAATCTCCATTATGCTAGAAGTGAACTAGGGTACATAGATACAGATGCCAACAAACAGCCAGATCAGTAGAGTCACTAATGTCTCCAGTTCCACCAGGGCACTACAGACTGCAAAGATTATACTATAACCTTCATATCATTACCATAGATACACCTGAAGATAGTCAACCAGGTTAAAGAAATTGATATTTATATCTTTCAGCAGTCTTCAGAGTGCTGTGAGTTCTAGTGATTTCTGTCGTGACAAAGAACTGACACAGTAAATAGTCACATCTCTACTGCATCATCCATTTAAAGTAACTGCATATTCACTGCCATGATTTCCCAGGCTACAGGCATACCAATTTGTAAATGCCTTGAGAAATGCATCCCAGATTTGCACGTTCATTCTCAACACTTGGTATGAACATTACCTATCCTCCAAAGAAAGCACAGCTGCAGCCTCAGAGGCATTCAGCCACTCAAGCCTGGCTGACAGTGCATCACTTACCGCTGAACAGGGAAGGGAAGGGAATCCAAGTGGTCCTCGCCCTTAAAAGCCATATTTATTCTATCCTTATGTGCACTTCTCCATATGTTGCAATCTAGAAAGAAAACAAAAAGCCATTTAGTAAACCCAGGGAAACTTGGGCCTCCTCAGTCCAGAGTGGCATGGCATTCTCCCACTGATACGTGGAGCTAACTCAAAAACAATTCAGAAGGCTTCTTTTCCTCAGGCTTCCACACAACCCAGCAGATAGCAAAGGTCATTTAGTGTATTTCATGGCATAAACAACACAGTTTGCATATTCCTGAACTTCCTGGACTACTGCACAGGTCACAGCTGCCTGGGTTGAACATTTCCAAGTTAATATTGTACAATTGTAATTCTTCAGGTTATTGTGAGAAAGACTGCAAGAGAAAGCAAGTGTATGCCTATATGATTTCAGGATCATTTAATACTACCTTTACAGAAAGGCCCTTGAAGTCTCAGTGAAGTATTGGATCCTTCCACATTAAGCGATTTCATTTTTCTACCAGTTTGAAATGCTGTACACTTCTTTTTCCTCCATGTCTTTCCTTTATACACGGTGACCAAGAGACACATCTGAACACTGTTGTACTAGAAAGAGGCAAGAGAGGAAGAGAAAGAGAACCTCCTCATTTTGACAGAAAGGAGGGGTACTGTCTCCTTCCTTCCTTATTCTAATTTGCCCCATCGTGCATAAGGGCATTACCTACTATAGAGCAATGCATTTTCTCAATGAAAGGCAGAAAGAATTTATTGTACAAAAAAAATAAATTTGAAGGAAGAGCTTAATCCATGACTCAAGAGGAAGAGAAACAGGGAGGAGATGAATGAATTTGGAAGAGGAGACAGGAACAGTAGGGTAATGATGCTTCCTTAGATATGAAGAAAAAGCTGGGATCAATGGATTTCACTCCTGAAGAAAATGCTTTACACAGGAAATTAACGCTGTTTGTGTCACCAGCCGAGGCAGAATGGTTTTGATGTTGCCACTTGTGAAATGCTGCCATTTGGGTTTTGGCTACATTCTGTGAGCTGAGTCAGCCAGCATTTAAGATATTTGCCACTCCAAATTGCTCTTAATTGACACAGAGTGGTCCTCAGTGTCTTTCCTACCTCATTGCTAATGCATGTCCTTGTTTGTTTCGTTTTTTGAGGCTTTTTTGTTGGGTTTTTTTTTCTTCCCCCACCAAGATCCCACAAACATTGTCCTGTGTACACACAAGTATCACATCCAAAGCAATGCATTCACGTACTCTGTCAACAATCAGCACCAGATTGCATTGGTATTAGTGCCATCCTCTCTGCCTTCCTAAGCCCCAAATTTTTCTGGAAATACTCTTCTTAGTCCATGCCCCTAATGAAGCATACAGAAATATGGGAGAAGAATCTGTTTAGGAAAAAAAAATAAAATAAAAAGGCGGTTTAAGTGCTACTGACCTCCAAAAAAGATTTCATAGACTGCCTGAAAATTCATAGCCCAAGTATGAAAATTAGTATGCATCCTTCTGCTCCCATGAGACATCAAGATCTGAAAACCAAGTTTACTGTTGTGATTTGGTTTGGTTTTTTTAAAAACATTTAGCACATGACTTCATTAACAAATAAAATAAATCACTTAATTTCTTTCTACTAGTAGAATTTTTTTTGTCTCTTTGTCAAAAGACATTTAAGATTACTAAATACAAATAATCATGTAATCAGATTTACAGGAAATACCCAGTTATCACTACCAGCATTTGAAGAAGATACCCTTCACCAAGAATGAACACATCTGCCTAAAGCCTTCATCTCCAAGATGACGTTACCTCTCCTAAACCTTGTCATGTAAAGGCCCAAGAGAACAGCCTTTCAGCCTGCAGCAGCACAGACTTCACAGGCCCCAGCTGTCTCCTCCTGCTCAGCATCAGGCATAAGATTTACCTTCTTAATGCTACCAACACAAAATCAAGAGCTTCCCTCTGGCAAGCTAAAGCTACTTCACCCACTAACAGTTTCTACACATACAAATCAAAGCCTCTGCTTGTACTCCACTACTTGTGATCAGTGACATAATTAGATTATCGCATGTCATTGTTCCCTATAAATGAGAAACCTGACAAAAATGCAGCTTTTTATACACTGTTTTCCCACAAAACACACATTAATATTATGGCTGAGAGCCTTTAAAAACATGATCAACCCTTACTTAGAGATCACTTATGCTCCAGGAACAATCACAAAAGGCCACACCAGTATCTTAACCAAACAGGCTGTCTTAAGTCTGTAGTTAGTAGCTCAAATTTTTAAGTCCAAGTTAATGTTGGCAACATGAGGAAATGCTCTCCCCAGGCACCTGGCAGTCAGCCAGGGAACCAACTGTACCCCCAGGACAGCAATAGACACTAGTCTATCTAAACCTATGACTACAAGAGAGGCTGGAGACATGGAGACTGATATGGTACAGGCTTCTGGTCCTGCTCAGAATGGCTCTTCCACAGTGCTGCTCAGATTTTAGTGTTCTTTCACCTTTGCAGGTAAGACCAAGACACTGTACATCCTACTAAAAGCCATGACAGGACTGATGAATCCTTCTGCTAAGTTGATGCTGCATTTTATTAAAGGCCACGACACAGTGCTGAGCTCTAGCCAGCATGGCTAAAAAGGAAGGTCTCCTACTAGAGCTGACCATGCGGGTGACCACCTAAACACCATATCAAGTCAAAGCAAGAAGCTTTCAGAGTATCAAACATTCCATCTTCTACAAAAAACATCCTACTCAGAGTCAAAAGCTCCTTCACTCTGGAAAATGCAAGACAACAGACATGGAAGAACAGAGAGAAGCTGCCACTAACAGAAGCATACACTAGCAACCTGTCACGAAAGGAGGGCTGAAACATGGGTAGGGCAATGTGCACAACCTCTGTGTGTGTGTAGTTAGATGTGTTCAAGGCAGCAGTCTCTCCTTGTGTCCTTCATCTTTGTCATGTCAACACTGAATTAGATTTTAAGATGTTATTTCCTCATGTTTACTAGATAGATGTAGACCACAAACCACATTTCATTCCCATTGAAGACAGTCAACCAACAGCTTCTTTCAGAGAACTACTAAACAATAAGAAAACAAAGCATCACAGCTGAACCAGCACGTAGGCATTGCTCACAGGAAAAGCAGTGTCAGCAGAGGATATTGCCTTCACGGCCAAAAAAACCCAAACAAAAAACCCAAACATACACCACCAGGAAGAGGGAACTTGCTTATGTGCAAGCACCAGACCCTGATGCTGGCAACTGACACGGAGAACTGAAAACAAGTTTAAAAGGTGTCAAACTACCCCACCCATAAGTTAAAGAAGGAGAAGTCTCACCCTCACACTACATTTGGCAGGACCTGTGAAACCCATGCAAAGCCTCATTAGCACAAAAATGCAACTAGGAGCTCTCAAACCATTGGTTCCACAACAGCAAACTCCTGCCTTACAGAAACTCCCTGCTGGGAGCCTCTTCTTGCTCAAGTCTATAAAGCATCAGAGAGCAGCTTTTTTTGCATCCTACAAAAGATGTTATTTCTACTAGCAAAATAAATTGCATCTTGTAAAATCTCTCAATTTAAATTTCTTCTCCACCATGCAATACGTTAGCTTATATTTAACAAGCTAGAAATTTGGAGGATTTTAGCAGTCAAGATTCTGCTAAAAGCATATCCATGTCCAATAGTAATAGCACATATTCAAGGTGAAATAACTGTGAGTCATTTACTCCTACTACTGATGGCCCCTAAAGATGTTCTCCATCACAAAATGATGCCCTGAGTAATTAAGCTCTGAAACTCACACATTAAATCCACATTTTTGAGCTCATTCACTGAAAACATATCCACCCTCATAAAAGCTTAAATCAAGAAGTAAATCCATGGACTTCCACCACTCCATTTCTAACCACTAACATCATAATTTCAACTCTAACAACATCATAAAATAAGATCAATCAAGAGCATTATTTCTCTTTCTGAAAGACAGTCATCTATACATCTAGCCTTTGATTATCAATAATCATTAGAATTAGAAGAGCATGTTGCCTATAAGCAACATAGTTAACCTGAGAATAAGAAGTCATTAGCTAAAAGTCCTTTCAGACTAGATATCACTTGATTAATACCAACAGTTCCTGTCTGTAGTACAGTACAGTCTCTGATCTGCCAAACAGTGCCTGTCCTTATTTTACACTTCTGGGAGTCTGGGAATCATCAGTTATTATTCTCCTGGTACACAGAATAACTGTTAATGGAACGTCACAAATCAAATTACGGGCAAAATTCTGACGGCATTTATGTGAGAGGTCAAAAAGTAAATACAAACACTCTGTCCTTCAGCAACACATCCAGTCCACCAGAAGCTTTCACACTGACCAAGCGAGGTCTCGGAAACCCGTTACTGGTTTGCATTATAACATGCTTACATAGACATGAATTAATTACAACAGTAAAAGCCAACTCATAGTTAAGCTGAGTGGCACAAATCTAAAAAGCCATAAAACCAGAAGCAAGAAATAATGAAGAATCCTTCAAATGACGGCTTGTGCTAGCATGGGATCATATATACAGATGTATATACTACACTCCTAGAATGCAAAATTAAAACTACAAAGAGGGAGAAGCGGGAACAGACACTGCCTTCAGCATCCATTCATGGTAGCTGCTCTTGCAGAACCAATAATTAAAGAATCACAGACTTGTCACAATTGGAAAAGACCTCGAAGATCACCACGTCCAACCATCATCAAACAAACCAACCAACCCAAAAACAAACACCAAAAGACACCTCACCATTCCACTAGAGCACATCCTGAAGTGCCTCATCTACACTTTTTTTTTTTTTTTTGAGTACCTCCAGGGATGGTGACTCCACCACCTCCCTGGGCAGCCCATTCCAGCACCTGACTTCTCTTTCAGTAAAGAAATTCTTCCTAATATCTAACCTAAACCTGCCTTTTCTCTCTATTGTTTGCAGAGGGAGGATCTCATTTTAAACCAGTCTCTGTCTTTAACAATACCCTTTTTTATAGATCATAGATTATTCTGGAAAGACCTTAAAGATCATCTAGTTCCACCCTCCCCTCAGAGCTGGGTAGAGTTTCCTTCCACTATATCAGGTTGCTCAAAGCCTCATCTAACTTTGAATATATATATATATGAAAATATATGTATAGTATATACTGCATGATAAAGTATATAATTGCGTGATGAATATTTGTGTATTACATTCTATTCAACTATAGATTTATATTTTTCTAATTTTTTTATTTTATATATAATATTTTTAT